>CABFVX010002751.1:67488-104982 GCA_902151425.1 Timema shepardi | reverse complement strand
GGGGGGGTTTGCATAACGGACATATATAGTATTAAAAATGAGTGTAACACATTTGCTAGTAAGGAAGAATCTAATAGAGAGAGAGGAAAGTCTGGTGGAACAGTTTCTCTCGCACTCGAATCTCGTACACAATTTAAATAATAGTCTGACATTTTGAATTACCAATATATTTAGAAAACACAAAATAATGAATAAAACATTAAGGTTTCATTTTAAGACAATGTTCAAGATCTAAAACTTAAAATAATATATTTAAACAAATGAATACAAAATTATAAATTTCAAAAAACATAAATAATATTCTCTTCGTAATATATTACCAAAGTGAGCATGTTCCTATCTTGTATTGAACACTGTTAAAAATAACCTACAACGCTACATTAGACCACTATTCTTATAATCGGAAGATCTCATCCTTCAAAGCTCCCAGCTCCAAATTAATACTTCTGATATTCGTTATACTAGTAATACATATGTAGGAATATTAAAGAAATACAAAATCATTTGTTTGCGAATAGCCATAATATCATTTTACTATATTATGAATGTTATTTTAAAGGTATTGAGAGAATGATTTGAAATTGACAGATTTATACCACATTACTTAATGTATGGATAGGTGAAAGTCAATTTAGTAGCGTTTCAAGATATCAGATCTTCTTATGAAAATTGGGCTAAATATTTGGAAGATTCATCTACAAAAATACATTTTGTACCCTCACAGCATCAATTATGTTGTAGAATTAGGTATATTTTTAACAAAAGAGATAATCAGTTGATCAAGGAACTTCACGTGATTGAAGAAATTAGCTAAACGAACTTGAGAATATAATGATCAAAACTTTTAAGAAGTATAGTGCCGTATTGTGCCTAAGCCACCAAGAAATAATGCAATATATATTTTAATTCGTAAAGATAAAGGTGTATGAACAATATGCCTGAGAAAATTTGAATTTGATAGAAGCTGATTTCATCAAATCTTTGCACACTCGCAATATAGATTGATTAGTCCCTGCGTGACTTTAATTGCTTTTAAGTACTATGTTAACTTTGTATCAGGATTCCTACTATCCCAAATAACGATTCGTAACATATCCTGACGTATATCTGAACCAAATATAAAGATAATATTCTACATTCTTATAGTAATATGATGTATTTGGCTAATAGCGAGGTTATTTAATAACTAATTTAGCACCACGTCTAACTACCCGTTAGGGCTATACGCTTTAATACTAACTACGCTAATGAATTATGAATTCGTTAAGGTTGAATTTAGAGGAAGTGACCCTACACTTGCATGTAGGAAGAGTGAAAATCCATTCAGGAAAACCACCCCCAGTTCACCCGACTGAGATTTGAACCTCGATGTCCCTGTCCAAGGCAGCCTTGCTCCACATGAGACTAGTGCGTTAGCTAATACGCCACTGAGGTGGGTGAAGCTATAGGACAGTTTTTGTGAAATCAAGAGAGATAGATTGATCGGAATTGTCTTTGAAGACTAGGAACATGTAAGCACTTTTAGTGATTCAGAACAAAAAAGTGTATCTGAGACCCATGTCCATATAAATACATGAAAACTTTATGATGTCAACATGACAGAAAGCTGTGCCGAGTTACATTCGGGAATTCCATCCTTACAAAGAGTTGACAATCCCGACAGGTTCGACCCTCCTGAAAGTGAGCTTGGAGGTCAAATAAAACGTAAAAGATGCATCATAATTCATAAAGGTTGGAGGATTCAATGATTAGAGTACTCTAGAGTAAATGAAGATATAAAAGTCAAATAAATAATTTAAAGTGTATATATATAATCAAATAAATAACTGTATGACAAAAACTTGTATAAATGGATTGATTGAAATCAACATTGTGGTCTTGAATAAGTTGACAAAGACACAAAGTCATTTCTGCGCGCGTTTACGCACGTGGCTACGCTCGAAGTACACAGTCAGATGGGTTTGAGGATCCTTGAGATAAGTGATTGTTCCCCGGATACAGGTAATCGGACCCTTCATGTCAAATGGATTCCCGGTTTGAAATTCTCTGACCTGTTGACGTGGAGTCGTTCTTAATACTCACAAAATAACATTGTGTGTTTTTGTGTCCATACTATTTTTTTTATCCTTGGGTAAATTTAGTTAGGTTTAATATTTGATATAGCAAATACTTTTGAGTTACAAGTAATACAAATTTCTTATTGTAAGTGATACAGTTTTACCCCATACTGGAGAGTTTTCTTATGTTCATTCTGAATGGAAAATCATTAATAACCTCTCAAATATTCACAAGCTCTTTCGATAATTTACAGATAATTGGACCTTAACGACTTTATTTACCTATTCCTTAATGAATGTTTCAACATTTACTTAAAAAAAATGTTTTTAGCATTGAATGTTCCTACAGAGGGTTTCAAAATATGATTTTATTCCGGTAAATATGTAATGGATATCTATTCAAATTAAGTGTAGGTACTGTTTTTAAGGATAGGTGGCGTATTTTTGTGGGTGTGGTAATTAACTTTCAAGTTCCCAATGCCATAGACTAAGTATGTGTAGACTGTGTTAACGTTTGTTAATTTTGAAGAATAATTTCCCCGTTATTTTGTAGAGTTCTTAAGATTGACTCAAAATATGTATTAGTATGTTTAGTAGCGACCCATTTAAATGCCCTAGAACATGTTGCTATTCATGACCCTCCTTGAGTCTCTCACAATCACTCATTTTTCTTTCTTCTTTTGGTCTTTGTGTTCATAGCGCAAACTCTAGATTTGTTTAGTTTGACTTTTATCATAAAATAAGAGACAGACAGATATTTATTTAAGGTAGGCCAACTTCATTACACTTAAGAGCTTTAACTATATGTTATTCATTAGAATATTTAAAAAGATGACTTTTTTACTGGTTTTATATGTAAATATATTCTATTATATATGAATTAATTCACTATTCCTTAATGTATTAACTTAGTCTCACGTTAATAATTAGAATTAATGTTTAACTTAAGCTATAATTATTGCTTTCATACATACATAGCAATTTGTATATTATGTGGTCATAATCTTATCCATCTTTCAAGAATAGACTTTTAATAGTTATTATGAATGTTGTTCAGCTAAAATGTAAAGAAAATTGAAACTTAAAAATTAACCTTTAATATGTATCAATAATATGACTGCATTTTGACGTTCTGATACTTGAACTAATATTTATATTGTAGTGGTAATGATTAAATATGGTTCTGTTCTATTAGCCACTTAGAACATGTGCATCAATGATCATGACCAACCTACCCACAATTAAATATCTTCAATGTAAGATTATGCCTTTTTTAGAATATTAGGCTTAAATGTATATTAGCTATAAAAACATGATAAAATTAGATCATTAAGGTAAATATTTGATTGTTTGAATTTAATATTGTATTAGAATTTTCAATATATTTTTGGTGTTGTTTTATAAACGTATATATCGATAATTGTCTCATTAGTTTAGGTATGGACAATATTAACAATAGAGTTTAGTACTAAACTGTGGATTTATGCATTCAACTAATGTTTGCACTTTCATTTTGATCTAAAGTTACAATATCACATTATATTTTTAAAGAAAGACGTAATAAATATAAAATTGGTATTTAGAACAGTTAATCTTACTTATGACTAAATTCTGAATTTCACAACCATTTAACCAACATTTCCATAAGAAAGAGTTTTAATTATATGTTATCAATATCTTTGACTATACAGTGGACAAATGTAGTTCATCTTTATATAATAATGAGCTAATGACGTTAAAAATATTGGTTCATTCTTCTAACATACTATGAATAAATTATCATCAAAATAATATGTAATTATCTAACTCAATTTCTTCAACATATTTTTAAAATCTTCATTCTCTAGGTGGTTTCCTTAAGAATATTAAAATATTGAACTTAGAATTCGGAGGTAAGGATAATTATTACAAAAAGTAAATAATCTTTATCAAATTATGATACTTTAATTATAAGTTAATTAAAAGAAGTAGACTATCGTGTAACGTGATAAAGTGCCACAAGAGACACCACATTACACCATATCTACTCATCAGGAACCAATCCTCCTCCCTCCATGCTTCAAGTTACCAAGACAAACCGGGCGCAGAAAGAGCTTCATGCAAATCTCTGAACTGACGTCATGCCATTTAGAAGTTATTGAAAAATTATTTAATATTATACAATATACATCATATAGTACATAACATTTCAGTGTGACTATAATGGTAAAATACCCTTTGTAATTTTATAAAAGCATAGACTACAAATAATTTTAAACATATTTTTATTGAAGCATTCATAATATATATGAAATTACCTGTACGCGACATGCTTTGATATTATAGGCTATTAGTTTATAGACCTACGACAAATTAAATTTTTTAAATATACATATTTGTTTGCAGTACTGACAAAGTGTTGACGGTGGCTTTGATTAATTATCTATTATGCTTGATGTATAAAATATACTCTTCTAAAATAATAATTCGCATTATTGTTTAGTTTATAGTAAAGGAAGATCCAGTCAAGAACAGGATAAAGGAGGCACGACTAAGGTGGTATGGACATGTGAGGAGAATGGAGAGGGAAAGGAGGACCAGGAGGAGGTTGGATAGGGAGGTGGGGGTAGGAGCCAAGAGGAAGAACAAGATATGGCTGAAGGGAGTAAGGAGGAGTCTGGAGGTAGAGAGGAGAAGACTGGTTAGCCCAGTGGAGGGAGAGAGGTTGTGGGAGTAAGGAGGAGTGTGGAGGAGAGAGGAGAATACTGGGCCAAGGTGGAGGGAGAGAGGTTGTGGGAGTAAGGAGGAGTGTGGAGGAAAGAGGAGAAGACTGGGTCAAGGTGGAGGGAGAGAGGTTGTGGGAGTAAGGAGGAGTGTGGAGGAAAGAGGTAGAGAGGAGAAGACTGGTTAGCCCAGTGGAGGGAGAGAGGTTGTGGGAGTAAGGAGGAGTGTGGAGGAGAGAGGAGAATACTGGGCTAAGGTGGAGGGAGAGAGGTGGTGGAGGGGCTTATTATCCAAACGGACCCAGCCAGTGACTGGATGCTATTCATGACCATGATTAAAGTTTATTTTTGAAAATCGTTATACCAACTTACATTGAATTGAAGTCCCTAACCAACCAAATAACGGTTTTACTTTACAATAAAGCAATAAAACAGGCAGTCACACCACACAACGTGTAGAATTAGTTTGAAAACCAGAGTCAGCACAGAGTTCCAACCTTCCTGTGATGATATTATCAATTGAAGTTTGCAGTATAATATCTAGCTAATTATATTTTCAATAATCTTTCAGAACCAATTTAGAAAGGAAACAATAGATCATTTGACTTATAGGAAATTGTAACCTTATTAACTATATATAAAATTATATATATTAATACATTTACAATATATATATATATACGCTAATAATATATTCAATATATAATATATACATATTATATTCAATATAATATATTAAATATTATATATATTATATTCAATATAATATATTAAATATTATATATATTATATTCAATATTATATATAATATATTAAATATTATATATTATATTCAATATAATATATTATATTCAATATAATATATATTTATATTAGTATTTTGGTATGTAGAAACTTTAAGAACATTGTAATATATTTTTCTTTTATCCCTTATAATATTTTACCGAAAAGTTAGTAATTTTTTTATAGGTGTTAATATAATGTGTCTAAAGTTACAATTATTACAGCTCACATCAATTAACATATTAATATGCGAACAATTGTATCAATAAAATTTTTCTGACTTTAAATATAAATTTTCTATTTCTATTTGTATGGAAATCAAGTTATATTAAATGTTATAATTTTAAAATGGATATTTCAATTATTAAAAGTTGGTTTCTGTCTTTTTTTTAATCAGGTTGAATAGGAAAAAATACATTGCCATTGTCTACATAACAAAGATTTAGACCTCACAGTGTAATTCTATATTTATTAATATCGTGTATTTGATAGAAATGCAAAGACGAGCTAGCGGGACCGTTATTGTCAAGTATTAACAGTTTGTTTGATAACTAGAATGTATTAAGATTAAATGAAGGCCAAGATGCAAGAGGCATGCCAAAACAATGTTTCTAGCAGAGGCTAAGAGAGGTTTGTCGGTCAATCCACCCAGGTCATGCGGGCAAGCCTATGTGGGGGAAATCACGCCACAGCACATACGTCTACAGAATCGAGCAGCTACCTGTCTTACCAGCGGGCTGGCCATAATTATGCCTATCCTGCTGAGCACAGCTGGCAGTCGCTGGAAGAGGAGAATCAAAAAAATCCAAAAACAACTCCAACAAAAAAAAACACAAACAATTCTCAAACACACTCTAAAGATACACTCTCACACGCGTAGAGTTCATAGAGAGAAAATAGAAATATCAACAAACATGGTAGATGTGTGCAAGTATCAATATAATAATCAATATGCCTTTTCAGCAATACGATACCTAAATATTTCACAATTCATTATATAATAAAGTGTTTTAGATTTTAATTCTAACGCCTACACTCAATTTATAAAAATTATATAACACAAATGGATAACATGCATATACTATGCCATGTATCATTCTTCCATAGCTAATGTATTGCACATGCACTAAGTTGTCCTAGCCTTATCTCCAAATATATAGTATCTTACATATCTACATAAAAATATTGTTAAATATTAATACACTACACCATCATTACGTCTAAGGAATTGTTTATAAAAGTGTTTATGCTATATATACTATACTATTTAATAAATAGTAATATTTATACCTCAAACTATTCTTGCTGGCAGCTTAATTTATTACCTGAATGTTACCTAAATAAAATTATACATTGACTAATTGCTTAATATCAGTACACCAACATGTATATCTAGATATATATACTTTTTACTGCTTATTAATATATCTAGAGGTTGTTTTACTTCTAATTTAATGATACGAAATTTCCGTTAAATTATCCCGATAGGCAGAGGCAGGTTTTTATGGTGAATATTTTTTTAAAAATTCTCATTAATTTTTAAAAATGGTGGTGTTTTGTGTTGAAAATTTCAATCGTTATCCCCATGGTGAAATTAATAGTTGCTTAACTACACACGACTTTGGATAGTGTGAAAAATGCAAATCATGATCTAATCAAGTATTAACACGCTAATTTAATGGTTTATTAGTGAAGCTAGTGACGGGCTATATCGAAAGAAAACTATCTAATACCAACATATGAAAAATGTGTAGCACCAAAAAAGTTATATACTTATTACCTCTAGAATTTACATGCTTGAACATTGCTTAGTAATTGCAACAAGCAAAGTGTTTTTTGGCTTAAAATTTGATGTGCAGTCTATGAGTAGTAATTCTATTGTGTTTTATTTACTTAATCATTCCAAGACGGCAAGATGGCGGGTGGCGACATATGGTAGTTGAAATCTCTTGTTTGAGATATTTTTATTTGGTTTAAGTGAAATATAAAATAAGCTGAGTACCCAAAATAACTTAAATAAATATCTGGCAGCGAGTATTAAAATTAACGCAGGATATGTTAATTTTTTAAAAAAAAACTTTGAGGTGAAAAACACGTTTCTTTCCAGTCTTGTTTCAGTTTTAAAACTACGCATGCGCAAAATATATGATCCAGACACATTCTTAAGGCTTGTGAGACTTCTGTGAAAATAAAATGGCGGCAAATTTTACGCTGTGAAGGAATGTTTATTCAATAAAATATTGTTTTTAAAACTTCAAATCCGACTATTGAAATATTAAAGTGTGAAAAAAATTAAATTTTTCGCGTTAATCGCGAGGATAATAAAATTTCGCGAGAATAGCAAAATTTCGCGAAAATTCACGATTTGAAAATATGTTGGATCACTTCATAAACATTGTGAAACGTGTAAATATAGATTTTGAAGCTACAGAAAAACAATTCGCGTTTATCGCCAATAACAATAAAACCTGCCTCTGCCGATAGGGTATAAAAATAAGTTTTCATCAGAACAGTCTCATTAATTGCAAAACATAATACATTATTATATTAAGTTAATATATTTATTTATTATTTAAAGTGTCTATAGTGCACAATCAATATTGATTATTAAAACAGCAGTAAATAGCGTATTAACTATTAAGTCTCAATTAGCTAAATGATAAAAATAACATATGCTCATATAACCAAACTAATACCTATTTTACAATGTAGGTTCAAATCAAATTTTGTATATAAATCAAAAATAGTAAACTAGTTAAACCTCAACAGCTAGAAACATGTCCCCTCAAGTAGTGTGAGAGAAAGTATTTATTATTATATCTTAAGGGGAGATTTATTTCGTTAAAAAACCTTATATAACCAGTATAATAATATCCATGTATGATATAACCTGTCCTTTAACAATCATACCACACATCTAGATACAACATATTTATTAAATCATAAATGAGATCGTGGCCATTATATTACTTAATCTATTACAAATATTGTTAATATATAATTTTTCTCAGCTACTTGTTTCCTCTAGAATCTAAAAATTCTTTAAGGTTTTTTAATTTCTTTTTAAAGTTAAATTAAAGCTAAAATATAATATGCAGGTTTGATTACTAGTAGGTTAGCACTGGTTTTTTAACATACATATCCAATTGGAGAACATAATTACTTATACTCCAATTTTTTTTAACTAAACAATATTATTTAAGGCACTATACAATAAAATCATTGCAAGAAACTAAACAGGCTAAATATTTATATTTTAAAACACAAGTTTTAAGTTATTTAAACTTATAATTATCAGGACTATAAACGATTAAATTTTTATGATCAAATTTAAAAAGTTTGTCAAACTGTTATTTTAATGACATCCAAGTTTATAAAGCATATTTTCATTTGTTTAAAATTTCATTTAAAATTTTGTAAGGTATGCTTTCTGTGTAATAATCACCAATATTTTTCTTTTATATAATATTGTAGGTACTTATTATATTATTGTATTATTTAAAAAAATGGAATGCCGATTTTATCTTCATGTGTGATAAATTATTAAAATCTTCTACATACTCAATATTGTTATGATATATATCCCTAGGGTAGTAATTGAATGAAATATGTGAAAGTCACGTGTTGGAATATAACCCTTATAGTCATCCGACTATGATTATTACCTCTTACCTCATAACACCTGTAAAAATACATTAAAAAAATTCCTACAATGTTTTCTAATTTGTGTAAAACAATAATTTATAGTAGATAAAAACAGGATAAATTATTCTACCTACTCACTTAATATAAATAAATTTTGTTTACTAATTAATTTGTAAAATTATTTATTTTCTTAAATGTTATGTTAATTTTTTTGAAAAGTGTAATAACTCCATAATTAGTGGTAATTAAATTATATATTCCTATGAATATATATTTTAATATAATATAATTTAAATTCCATACAATAAGTCTTAAACAATTAATATAGATTGTAACATATTCGCTCTACATATTTGGAATTGAATTTTAAATAAAAAATAAAATGGTTTGTGGTAAAAATATTAATGTAAGGAACTTACTATAAATTTAAATATTTATACCCTATACAGTATCTAGGTGTATAAGATTTAATTAAACATAAGACATGATATATATATTAAACAAAAACAAAAGTTTGGTAAAAATTCAAATGACTAGATCTGCTTTAAGGATGTGTCATGTCAGAATCAATTTATTAATTATTTGATACACAAATACATTTCTGATTATAGTATAAATTATAGAATTAACATAATAAATTGACTAAGTTTAATACGCATATTTTAGTCAAATCAATTATCTAAATTAAATCGATCTATCTGATAATTTATTAAAATGCACTTAAAAAAGTACACGTATGATTGAAGTATATTAAATTCGTGTTTATTTATGAAGTTACTTAAATTTTACACCTTAAAAAGTGTATGTAATAATACATTTGTAACCATTATAATATGCCACTTTGAAAATTAAAGGTTTTAATATAAAATGAGAAAATATTAAAATTAATAAAAAAACTAATAAATATTTAGTAACATGCACACTAACAAGACTAATATTTGTACTGTTGCATACTTAAACTATGATTAGCTATTAATTTGTATAAGTGTACTATGGGTGTTTTTGGAACCAACAAAATATTTAAATGTTAGAAATATTGTTGGTTTTAATTAATAAACAACACTGTTGTTTTCTTTTAAATGAAACCCAGGGCGCTGTAACAACGTTTATATTGCAGAGTCAAATAAATTATCTGTGTGCTTAAAGTGATAGGGCGATCAGAATTGAGATAATATTAAACACGTTTTTTACGCCTGAAATCAGTAAGTTTTCCAAGAAATGTAGATAGCATCCGGATTCTTAATGTACATTGAAAAATTAGGAGAAGACAATTACGACACTTAGAGGCAACAAACGGAAGCTATTCTTATAAAGAACGGCCACTAGGAATACGTCGATTGAGCTATTCTCAGCCGGCAACAAAGGAAAGTGCCGATGTGGCTACCATAGCCGCAAATGTCCACTTGGGACAAAGCTGATCGTAAAGCTAAAGCCAACATTGTCTTGTCTGTGTGTCCTGCAGAGGTTTGCCACACAATACATTGTGAAACATCCCTTGAGGTATGGAAAAAACTTAAATTAGTTTATCAGTTGAAGGTGCCCGCTTGGAAAGCAACTCTTCTAAAAAATCTCTTGTTCACAAAAATGCGCGAGGGGGAAGACATGACAGATCACCTCACAAACTTATTCAACACAGTTGATAAGCTCAACGAAATGGATATTTGCATCTCTGAAGAGTTATTAAATATAGTGTTACTGGATTAGATAGCTACGATAGTTTTCACTGCACAATTGAAGTTAGAGATATACTGCTGGAGACAGAGTCATTGAATGTAAAACTTCTCGAAGAGTAAATTTCAAGAAAAGAACGCAGACTCAGAGGGGGTGGGCGCTTTGTAATATTACGGATGATGAAATGTAAATAAAAACAAATTATCAGATACGAACAATACAAATCAAAATGCTAAAAATAGTCAAAACTAAGGCCAGGGTTTTGCGAAAAATAAATTTTTTAAAACATCAAATAAATCATGTAAGTGCAACTATTGTAAAAAGACGGGCATAAGGCAGCTGATTGCTGGACAAAATGTAGAATGAAAATCAAGTTTTAATGTCAATGGAGAAAATTTATGCAGTTGCAGAAGAGTATGTGACTTTGTTGTCAGAGAGCGCTCTCCGCACGCAGCCGACTTGGACTGATAACGTGTTATGTGTTTACAGTGGAGCAACAACACATATGTGCTCACACTAACCGTAAATCAGCATTTAGCGGACGACAGTCAGACCGACATAAAGGGAATGGGAACTGCAGTAATGAACGTTTCGACTGGAAAAGGACAAATAGTAAAAGTGAGGTTAGAAAACACACTTTTTGTGTCCACACTTATGGAAAATTTATTTTATATTTCAAAAACCGTTCAATGAGAACGAAGCGTGCGTTTAAAAGCAATTAATTCTGTTATTGTCGATAAAAAAGTTGAAGTGTTGCTGACTTTTCATAAACGCCAAAATTTTTATTTTAACTAGCCTGACGTGCCAAATGTAAACTCAACATATATAACTAGTATTAATGTAACGAACAACATTAGTAAACTTGAAAAGTGGCACAGGATGTATTGGCATTTAAATGAACGTGATTTACGTAAACTTGTTCAGAAAGAGGTTGTTGGTGTAATGTATTTTAAGAGCTCAGAACAAATTTCAATTTATTAAACTTGCATCTTAGGAAAGCAAACTGATACGCCTTTTCCAAAAAGGTGGGAGTAAAAATGTGAAAGATTACTTAAATTACTGCACCCAGACGTTTGTGGCCAAGAGAGTAAAGTCTCACGTCGAAACCTCTTCACAACGTTAATCGTTGATAAATCTAATTGGGTAGAAGTGAATTTTATGAAAAACAAAAGTGATATGAAAAAGGCTTTCGACATTTTCAAAGCATCAGGATAAAATCGCTATGAAAGGAAAATTCAAACTTTGATGACAGACAACTGTCTGGAGTACTGCGGAAATGATTTCACAGAAGAGATGCGTATCGCAGGTTTAAGAAGAGAACATATGGTAGCAGAAACCCCTGAAAAGAATGGAATAGCCAGGTACATGAATCTCACACAGGTGGGGTTGGCACGATGTATGCTTACATCAGGGACAGATGTACATCAAAACAGCTGGAAGATCAAACAACCTATGAAGTTTGGTGTGGTTTGAAAAAAATATATGACACTTTAGGACTTTTGGTTGCAATGATTTTATGCTGAATGAAGCTCCTAATATAGGAAAGTTTTATCCAAGATCCAAAGCTATTTATGTAAGATAGTTTACAGAATCAAAGGCATACCGAATTTGGGATACAGAAAAAAGATATAATAATAAGTAGAGATATAATTAATTTTTAGAGAATTTCGAAACTGTTGAATTTTTGAATGAAAATAGGGAGTCTACGAACTTTGAAACTGCTTACTCCTAAGTTGATAACAGTGCGAAAGACACTATATTTGAAGAATATGATGAACATTTAAATAAATCAAAAAAGTTATCTCATTAATCCTTATCCTGAAGTCAGTGAGAATACCTCCAATCAAATAATTCAAGTAAATTTCTTTCAGAAAACCCAAGCCAACACTGCACAGTGACTAAGACTGGTCGACCTAAATTGATTAAAAGTGGATATATGGGAAGACCAGAAAAATTATTTGATTTTGTAGTGCAAAATCCTGTAAGTGTGAGCTTGGCGTAAGAAAAGGTGGTATATCCATCGTTAAAAGAAGCCTTTGAAGGATCATATGAAGCAAAATGTCAGAAGGCGAATGAAGCTGTGTTTAACGCTTTGACACAAAGCAAGGCCTGGACATTAATGCCACGCCCTAAAAATAAAACTGTCATTGGCTGTCGATGGGTACTCAGGACAAAGTATGAATCAGTTGGTAAAGCCGAACACCGCAAAGCTAGATTGATAGTGAAGGGCTATAGTCAACGTCCTGGGATTGACTTCCATGAAACCTTTTCACCAGTTGCTCGACATAGCTCAATGAAATTAGTTGCTGCTTTAGCGGGCATGTTGGGACTTATGATTTACCAACTTGATGTTGTAATGGCTAATGAACTGATTAGATATGTTGACGTAGACTGCGAAGAATCTCATGATGACCGAAGATCATATACAGGCTACATTTTTCAAGTGGCAGGATCTGCCGTGACGTGGGATGAAAGAAAATATCCACTGTAGTTCTTTCGAGAATTGAAGCGGAGTACATGGCTCTCACGGACGCCTCAATAGACAGTTTACTTGCGGAACATGTTAAAAGAAATGGGCTATTTGAGTGTCGATGCAAAATCAACCCTCATCTATTATGACAATCAAGGAGCAGAGAAACTCATGCATAATCCCGTGTACCACTTGCGTACCAAACATATCAACATTCGGCATCACTATGTACGCGAAGTTCTCGAACGAGGAGAAATCAACGTCAAGTACATTCCAATGGTCGAGATGAGCTGATGTTCTTACTAAAGCTCTGTTCGGACCGAGCCATTATAAATGTGTACAAGGAGTTAGAGTGAGAGACATTAATATTTTAAAACGTGTTTGAGAGGGGCTGTTGTGTATTGTGTATAAACATTCTCCTTGCTTCATTATCAAACATGCGTCTGCTGTTTTTATGTTTTAGTATAGTAACGCCAAAAAATTTGTTATTTTTATGAGATATAAAAAGAGTTGATTTTAACAAATGAAACCAACAGTGTTGTTTAATGAATAAAGACAAAATATATAATTAATTTTACATAGTCATTGCATGTACATAATTCTTGGAAACTCATATCCCAAACTGAACATATAGCTTATTTGAACCAAATAATAGTACAAAATCCCTATAAATTTACATCCGGAAAACTATGCTAATATCATTAATTTGTGTTCATAGTATTAGCGCCAGGAGAGCAAAGCTGTTCAAGCTGTCATGTACAATAAGTTGCATAGAAGTTAGGCGTGTGGCCCTGTACATGTAATAATGTCAAGCACTTTCAGTGCTGTAGGGCCATTAATGATAACCCTCCAAACGTATTAGCATTTCTAGATGGACTGATGTGTTGAATACTATTAAGTGTGGTATGTTCTGTTGCTGTGCTCCAATATGTCGAAGTGTGTAATGCCATGCGCCTAGCTTCTATTCAACCGGTTGTACATGTATGTTAGAACAGCTTTGATATCCCAGCGCTGTACGCCAGAACGATAGCATTTAATATTATTAGCATAGCTTTCAGGATGTAAATGTATAGGGATTTTGTATTATTTTTGGTTTAAATAAACTATATGTGCAGTTTGGGATATGAGTTTCAGAACTTTCTCTATATTTAAAAGTACAGAATTAAAAAATAAATTTTGATATTAAAATATGACTATAACGATATAATTTTACTATTCAATTAACGTTAGATGGTAAAGGTATATCCCTTATTTAAATATGGAAAAGAATTACATGATCATTATCATATTGGAAACATACAACGGAATAGGACACAACAAAATAGCTTATTTAAGTTCTAATAAACAGATATGTTTATCATTAACAAATTATGAACATAAAATTTATAATAATACTTCAGAGTGGTCGAGCATGCAAAATACTTATTTGAAAATTTCAAAATGTAAAATGTTATAGATAAACCACTATAATTTGTTTTAAATATTTAGTTTAAATTTTAATCTTTAAATTAATACCCAATGATGAATTGAATGATACTTAAAATATCTTATGTTATTCATTTATGTTTGATAAATATATTCATTTGTATACCCAACCATATTTTTAAACTTTTTTTTTTTTTGCAATTTTGACTTTTGACTTTCAACTTATTAAGAAATATAAACATATACATCTGATTTTTTTATATTTTCTCACACCCTATAAAAACTCTTTTAAACTAGCTTACTATTTTGAAACTAACCTAATATATCAGAGTAACGATATCAGCCGTGTAATCAAGGGTTTTAATATTTTCACTTCATTTATTTAAAAATTGGCTAAATATTAAAATACACTAGTTTGATTAATTTTAGTTTGTTTAAAATATCATATACTATATTTATAATTTTATTGGATACACATTTAAATAATCTTAATGACTGATTATTCACTTTTGCTACCAATGATATACAGTAAACCATACAAACAAGTTTATATTTATGTTTATTTCCATTTGATAAAATAAATAGTAAAAATGGATTATTAATATATGTTATATATTTATGTAAATGTACTTGCACACTTCTACATAACTCATGCAGCACCAGCAGATAAAACAGCTCTTGTATACAATCTAAAGTATCAATTAACTAACAAACATTGTAGCATTAATGATTGGATGTGTTTCAGATAATTATAGAAACAATAAGAACTGACCAATTTCGTTAGTAGTTAACTAATCTGAGGCTAGTAACCAAATTTCAAACATGCTACGTCAACCTAAGACAAATGACTTGACCTTATAGAGAAAATACTAAATAATTTTTGTTGTAAACAATATAATCGTTATATCAGTCCATAGATATTACTTTGGACAGTATGGGCTATAGTAAAACCAATCACTTTGGATGACGTAATCAACTTAATTGCTGTGTATAGAGAAAATATACTTTTGACTTGCTGAAGTGTGGCACTTAAATTGTTATATCGTTCTTATAGATGTGATTAATATCTTAGTTTTAACACCGTGTCTTACTCCTCTTTCGTGTTTGACGCTTGGATTTGATAAAACATAAGACGAGGTTTGGTCCAGGGGAATAAGAAAGACTTGTTTACACGAGAACTCTGCATAGAATTATAAATTCTTCAAATATTTGAAGAAAAATAATAGCTTGCTTCAGCTCTATAACTAGAAACATATAAACTCATTTGAGGAATTACTTAGACCTTTAGCAAAGTGGTCTGTTTATTAAAGCTATCCCTAAGAAATGAATGAATACATTCCTATAAATACGATGACTCTATGTGGAGGAAACTAACAAGGTATCGTCTTATTTACGCATCAATAATAAATAAGTAGTGTAAGGGTGCCTTTCTCCCGTCGACCGGAAATGAGAATATGAGAGTGCGTAGCTATTTAAGGTGTTTTACGAAGAGTATGTGACAGTGACATCACAAGAGAATGGAGTTTATTAATTGAATAAAGTCAGGTTTGAATAAATTATAACATTCTGTGATGTCAAAAGACTATGACGTTTGAGGGGTGGGGGTAGCTATTTTAGGAGTATTTAAAAATGTAGGTGAAGTATGACAGTGACATCTTAAGAGTATGATGTATAATAATTGAATTAATTATTATATTCTGTGACGTCATTAGAGATTGACGTTTGATTTTATTCATCAATACTCTGGTTGCCAGGTGAGCATAAACGAATCGTACCCATCAATATTCTACTGGTCATATTTATTAGATATAATCTATAAAGTGGTAAACCAAAATATTTTTAAAAAGTTATATGATTCTTACTACAAATATAACATTTAAATAGAAGGGAAATATTACGAGAAATTAAAGATAAATACATATTTATTCACATTTTATTATCATTATTATTATTTAAAAATACACATTTTATTATTGCTATGTATAGGCATACAAATATCGTCAAACAACGATAGATAGTTAAAATATGGGAAAGGATCGGAGGGAGTCCAAAAAGGATTTGGATCTCAGGACATTGTCTATGAATACCGATAAATTAGGATCGTTGAGATATTTTACATGCATGTGGTATGTTGTTCAAGATTGTACAGAGATTTTAGTTCATCCGTAGACAAGTATATCTGAATGATATTTCACTCAGGATCAATTTCCACACACCAAAAAGTGTTTTCACAAATATGTTAAAGTCGTTTGTGTTATTTGTGTTATCCCCTTACTATAACGTTCCAAACAATGTTTGTAATATTTCAATTCATGCTGTGCAGAGGGATGAAGTAAATTCCAAGTGCGGTTGATATCTCTAGAGGTGTATGTCTAAAAAAATTATATAGACAAATTATATAACTCTTTGCCAGACATAATATTCAAATCCTCTTACAAAGAGTACGTAAAGTTGGACGCGTTGATTTTATCCATAATACTATATTACAACGACCAATGACTTGGTATTTTATAGTGGTGTCGCTCGATCAAAATCCTCCCTCCCCTCTCTGATTATTTTATAGTGAATCAAAGAAAAAAAAATTGATCAACTATAGCTGTAGATTACGTGTGTGTTTTTATTTAATCTCCTAGGCTTAGTGAAGACAATATTATAGGTTTTTCTCTCAATCTCGGGGATGACGTTGAGACCTTTTTCTTTTAATTTTTCACAGGTTGGTCACATGTACGGGATCCATGTCTTTCAAAATCATGACTCTAATAGTCGTCAAGTTTACAATCTTTTTGTTTTCTTCGTTTAACGTTATACTCCTGACCTTGGTAGTAGACCTGTATTCGTTCGTCTAGGGAACGAACACACTGTACGAATCATTTTTCGGTCCACCATATACACACTCTGTTATGTACGTGGTCTCAAAGTAAGCAGTCAGTTCGTTTTTAATCAACCAACTTGTCGCCTGTGGGTATCATATACGTGTCTGTAAGTCTTATTACGCTGATAATAGAGTCCGTGTCACAGTAAATTCAAGAGCCACCCAAGAGCCTAATATATGAATATAATTTCATACGAGCACCGGTGTTCACAGCACCGGTGGTCACTTAAGAGGCTATTGGCATGATTATCATGTCCAGGGGGAGGGCAACTTCCTCACGGTACGTCCACAAGACGCAAGAAATCTCTTCGTTAGGAAAGAAAATGTTGCGAACCTCTGTGCCGGTGGTGAGTAGGTAGATATACCTTTTTTCGGTTGTTCATTATGGTGGTCTACGTCTTGTTCTTGTTCAGGGTTAATCGTCCCCAGAAAGAATTCAAACACAATTGACCAAGTGCGCAATTTCCTGGATTCTTAACGATTTCGTTTTTATCCAGTCCTATTTCCTCAGTTTTGTGATAGTCATTAACGTAATTGTCTTTGCTCGCATCAGTTTTTAGCCATACGGAGTATCTCGAAGCCTCCTGTTTGATCTCGAGGAACATGTTTATATACTCAACAAACAGTCCTCCTTCTTTGGGTTGAGGGTCAAACTGTGTAGCTTTATATTCCCAAAATGCATGAACTCCAACCAACTTGTAGCCCATTTCTAGGGCTAGTCGAACCTCATATAATATCCATGTGTCTGTAATAGTCCTTTAAGCGTCATTGTGTGTACGATCACATTGGTTCATCTCGTTTGCACAAGAGAAGCATAAACAAAAATTAGCTTTGATTTAATATTGTAGGGTAGTACGGGCTGGTACAATCTTCTAGGAGGCAAAACAGTACATTTAATTAGACCCTCTTGGTCTACAACGTCATCGGGACAGTCGTCGCCTATAAACATATTTATAGGATGACCTACAGGAAGTTTAAAATATTTGCACACACACGGGCCCTACAAACTACATACATCTAAATATCCTATTTTCTAGTCTTATATTGTAGTGTAATAGATTCACAACGTCCACCTTACAGTGCATCACGTGGAATGAGGGGAGCAGATTGAATCATAGGGTGATTTTTTAACTCGATGTCTAATTCTCTGTCTTCTGTCAGTATTTTTTAAAGTCTAACTCTTTCATAGTTGCTACAATGTACCCTGCAGCTCCAAATGCTTGATCTCTCAACAAAGAGCACTCGTATCATTCGTTGAGCGTCTCTTTCGTCCCTGTTATTATGAGGTCTCAGTTTGAAAGACATATAGACCCGTGGAAGAAACAACCGTCAAACTCAAAAATCTCCCTCATCGTCTCACAATAACCGTCCAAATTCCTGCCCGGGATTTCTATCTCCCGTCCAATGAAGGCGTGTTGTATGTGAACATCGGGGAGGGTTTTCATCAGCTAGACTAACCATTTTATGGCGTTCTCAGACTGTCTGTCCCCGCACTTGTATCCTCATTTGGACATGATGGCTACCGTATTAACAGATAAAACTTTTCTAAATAAACGATTGCGCTCCGACGAGATGGTGATAGATTCCCTAAATACGTCAGTAGAAACTAAATTTAATAATATATGAAGAAATATACGGCTAACCTTGTGTTTTACGTTTACGTCATCTACACAATAGGCCTCTAACTTTGACTTATTATCAAATATATACCCTTGCGTTAGCTTCTAAGCGTGACATACCATAAAGCCATTTCGCTCAACCGGTTTCATATAATCCACGCAAAACATTTTGGAACGAGTAACTTCTAATATATAATTTTTTTTTCTGGAATAAACAGATAATAATAGTGTCCTTTTCTGTATTCCAATCCTAACTCTTACGGGATTTGTCTAAGTGGCATAGGTAGAAAACTTAGGTTGCCTTTAAATTTTATGTGGTCCATCGTCATGCAGATTATTTAGTTCCGTTCACTATTATCTTAGGGCTATAATTTAGTGAGAGAAACCTATTTAGAATCAATATCGCATAGAATCCCGTGAGCTGTGTGCAAGATAAACAGCATAGGTCATCTCAGGTATTCAATAAAACTGTCTATCGAATTCACTCAAAAGGAATGAGATTGTTTCCCCGATTTCTCACCATTTTCGTTTATATTATTGTCAAATCCACATTATACACAATAAAGTTGTACGTGAAGAAAATTCGGTTCATGCATAAAATGGTTGTCGGTTATAGTGCGATATTACCGAGTCTCTAAATCGTAAAATACCATTAGATATTTATCATCGAGATCTTTTCGACTCGACGTCTGTATGTACAACTAAGAGGGTTGTATTTATTCTATTTTCACGTCCAGCAATAGGATTTAAAGTATTCGTGTCTATCTTCTTTCATTTTATCACTTCTAATACACACTTGTTCTAAATTACTAACAGATTTCTCACCTCCAATTTTATTAGGTTTATTATTATTGAAACAGGTGGAAGATTTAGTTTTGTTAGAGAACAAATATAGTGTATTAGATATACAAAGATTACCTTTACCCTTACATGAATGTCTCCCACCTCTTTTAAAGCCAGTATTACATCCGTTGTACATGAATGGAACTGAAAAAGCGGCCAGCATATTGATTATTTTGTTGAAGTGACGCGTGATATCATCGTACAATAGGTGTATGTACCTAGTGGAAGACGAAACACCCTCAAACCACAACCCATTGACCATCGAGAGGATATTGTACACAGGTAATTTATATTGGTCACCAAAATATCGCTGAAGTTAATTGAGATGTTTGCGGCCCGCTCCCCCTAATACATCCATGCGCGTCCTTGCGAGAAGATCATCTACCACATTGTTAATTTTACGCCCCTGAATATACGATTTATAATTAATTATTACTGATTTTAGATATCGTTATTACAATAGCGGTTGCCGAACAATTAGTAAGGGATTTAAGAAAGACAATTCTAGTTTTATGGTGACTCAGATATTAGTTTGAATGAACATTTATTTTTAATTATCTACCGTGAACAATCATCATTTTGATATGATTTACTATAATAATCAATAACAAATTTGGCGTTACGATGAATAACTTTTTTAAATGTATTCATAATAGTGTTCACATAAATTTGGTTGCTTCTACGATACGAAACCCCGACCATTTGTCCAGATTATTCTCCGTGATCGTGTGTTTCATTAAATCATAAGGTGCTTACCTCTAAGAAAATATGTTAATAGGCTAAAGAAACATGTAATTAGGTAATTCATCAGACTCACGTTAGCAATCAAAGGCTTGAATCGAACTAAAATATCCCTGCCTAAAGTGTTGAATCGACTATATGTACGTCCTGTTTCTATTATAACCGTAAATTCGTCATTGTTGTCGTCAGTGTTTGTAGGGCCAGCATAGTCAAAAATGTGGTTTCATTGACGTTCGGCATTGTCTGACGTAGAGGGTATATCATTGTCGATAGATTCGTCATCTGTAGGTTGTATTTAATATTTGTTCCTTAGACGCTAAAAAAGAGAGAATACTAATTATTAGTATAAATAATAAAAGGTAACACTGCTCAGAATAGAAACAGAGAGAAATAATAATAAAATTGTACTTACTTTTGCCAAAAGAGGAGATCTCAATGTTTGTTATGTGGCAGCTTCTTTTCAGTTGGCACGACGACAGAGAAATGATACTCTGACAGATATAAATTCTCTTTTTATAATGGCTGACTCGTTGTTTTCAACTTTGTTCCAGGTGAGTTTTTTCATTACTTTATGTAACCTTAAGACGGTACCTATCTTGTTGTTTACACACCTTGACTAACACTCCGAGTTTAAAAAGTTAGACGTTGTTCACCTTGAGCTTATTTGTTTGAAATTATCTTGTCCAGACTTTTTCACAATTTTAAAATGTTGACAATATGTTTAGATACGGCTATGGAAAGCCGCACAGACATCGCTAAAATAGACTCAGTCGAAGACTTGTGCTTTAATAAACCTCTCAAAGCGTTCTGAACAATATTGAACATCAATCTAGGATTAGTGTTACGGGCCATTCTTATTTCTATAAAGTTAACAAGAGAGGGCAGCACGGTTTTTTTAAATGCAGGAGAGAGCATTTTAGATCACAATTTGAATATATATAAATTATATAGAAATACGCAGATGGCGATAAATGCGTTGAGTTAGGTACAACTGATTTTTTTTAAATAGTTACACCAGTGTATTAGAAGTTCTACAAGAGTCCACCGTTCAACGCAGTAATTTGGATGTTTTGATAACATTTACAAATCTAACGCTTGTGGCTTTACCCGAGATGAACGGTATAGTAAAGATATCTGCGACTGGTATTGTACGCATCAAGTGTGTTTACGAAAAAACAAAGAGTCTGCACTAGATTTTGACCAAGACATCGCTTCTGATTTCTTCGAAGCGTCACTCAGAGATGTGGGAACGACCCACCTGCAAGCTATGTGGGCTAAAATTCTTTAGGGTGATTCAAGCATAGATAAGTTTATACCGGAGACAGAGTAACCATCACCAAAACTCACTTACGTACGAGAAAATTGAAGAATTTATAATTTTTTAATTAAAAAAATTGTTCACATCTTTTTAATTCTAAAGAGTATATATATAGTTTAAATATATATTTTTTCGGGTATGGAGAAGTTTATAAAGGATTTCAATATTGCCAATAGTGAGAATCAATATATTTCACTAAAAAATTTTCCCAAAAACATAAAATTAAATATATCTTTCGAGAAGCGAGACATTAAATTTGGAAGAGGAATTTACGTAAAGTCTATTTTAAACTATAATTCCGTAGGTCTCTATATTCCAAAAATGTTTTCATACTTATGTACTAAGGAACAAATAGATCTTATCAATAGGTTTCCCTTAAACTTTGCATGAATATATGATGGTGTGGGGAGAAGTAATTCTATAAAAATTAGGATTTTTGAAGTTTAGTCCGGTAATTTTTTCCTGTCCAGTGGAGTTAAATACACAATTGATAATTCAAAAAATAATAAAGTTCAAACTTTGGTAATAATGTTCTAAAATTGAAAGTGTAAAGTTCATATTGGTCAAGCTTGTAAAAAAAATTAAGTAATATAATATTTAGTCTCTAATTATATGAATTTGTCTAATAAAATTTGTATTTGTTTAAAACATTCATAATTGTTTTATTTAATCATTATAAAGTGTCTAAGAAATAAGAAAATAAAATACTTTAATAATCTGAGATATCATATCATGTATGTATGTTGAGTAATTTTTTTTACCAACCGATTCTAATATAATGTGCTAGGGTTATTTTTAAGAATTTCTTTAAATAAAGAATGTAAAAGGTGAAATTGGACATGACATTTTTGAATTTGCTATTCACCGCCCTGATATATAAAACATTATAAATTTAACATTTTAAATAAAAATAGTGTAAATTAGTATTTACTCTGTAATTGTCTTTTAATATGTGTTATAAAAGTTAAAATTTATTTGAAATATTGAGAGTCACCTATGTCTCCTATTATTTAGTTTGTAACGATGTTCCAAATAACAAACGACTAAAACCAACAACCCGGTAATATGGAGGCTCTACACTCACCAAGGCTCGCCGAGACCTCTCTACGTCGGATGGGACACACACGCACGCACTTACACAGCCACTCCCGTGGCTTGGATAAACAAGACTGAGACGCGAGCCAAGCCAGCGTTTGCAGGAAGTCCAAGGCCCAGCTCACAACAAACTAGTTGCCAATCTGACTTCGCTAACATCCGCCTCTGGGATGTTCGAGTTTGGTCGAGTAATTACTCGGCTATCCGCGATACGTCCAGAGCGCTAGTCTTCACCCTTACTTTTGTTCTGTGCATTCCCCTTTCTAGAACGTTTATGACATATTTGTGCTATATAACAGCGGGTGTTATTTTGAATGTCACTCATTGTATCTCTGGCTTTTACCAGGTGAGGGCGCTGGTTTATAACTAATATTTGGGGATATTATTCAAAATTCTGTTTGGATTTAAATATGGGGAGGGATATTTTTCAAAATTACGGTTTGGAGCTTCTTTAATATTTTCATGTTTATGAATGGGGATTCTAATTTGGTTTGACGTGGGTGAACCACGGATTCATAATAGTAATTTTCTAGGGGAATTCATGTTAGACTTAGTACACCCTTTTAACTGTAGGTGCGCCCGAGCCTTTAACTTAGCGTATCTTAGCGATCGTTTGATTTAATCTTGGATATTGTTAGACGCTATAAGTTCATTTAGTTATGAGGGTATTTTATGTGCTATTGTTTGATTAGGTTATCATGGGCGCAACGAGAGCTTGCGGAACTTATTGTACACTTCTAAGACTTATTTGTTATATTAGGTTATGCTTCGTTACTTAGGATTAGCACTCAACAACCATTGTTGGGATCTGTGTATAATATATTGAGCCACTAAGCCATGAATATATTTATAGGAAAGTAAAGCTAAATTTAATGGGCGCTTTATCTTACATATTTAATTTAAACTTCAGTTAGTTCTATGTGCACTCAAAGCTAAATGTGTCAGCCATCTTGTACTTATGGATGTAAGCGCGCCCTTGGGCGGTAAATTTGTATCTAGACAATATTTTGTCGGACAATATCTTGCCAAACTAAACGTAGGCCCATTAAGCCATTTAATGTACTATTGTATCAACTCTCTAATTGTAATTTAACCAACTGAAATAAAAACTATGTTTCTCTTGTGACCTCATTGTTATTATTTGGGCACGCTTCCTGCGCTCAATATGAGCGTCACAAGTTTGGTAATAATGTAGAGGTTTAACTTTTTCTATAACTTTTGCTTAGTTATTAACTTTTATAATAATGTATTCTCCAATGAAGTTTTCTTAGTTGATAATCATATGTTTGCAAATATAGTCCAGTAGAGTTTTATTTTTACAACTAGATCTATTGTTCAAAACTATAAACTCTTTTTGTCATATCGGATGAAACACTTATTTCAGTTACATCTAAATGTTTAATTATTTTAATTTGATATACAAATATCAACTATACTAAACAAATACAGCGATTGTTGCCGAATCGTATTTTATTAATTGTTGTATTTAAAAAACACGTCTTATTTATCAAATAGAGTATAATTATTATGAAATTGAGTAAATAAAATTAATTTTAACTTACCACTCAGATGTGCAGATTCAATGATTAAATACACAATGTAATGTTATTTTATAAATTATTTAAACATTCCGGTGAACCGTTAGTGTTCTTATCAACCACTTTGTTTCTAGTTCTTAGCTCAACTGATTGTTGAAAGCTACGTCCTTGTGTACGGTTTGATTTCAAACAGATGACTTCCTTATACTCTTATTTAAACAAACCTTTCTGTGGTTAAAATGCTGCGTTAAAACAACACAGATGCTCACGTATCCTTTCTATTGTAGGTTAACACTACATGTATGTTCAGCTGAGAGAAAGATTTTCCAAATGTTTAAATTATATATTTGAGTCATATAACTTACATTTAAAAAAATATATGCTCTACCACTTTAGAGTCTATATAAATATGACGTTATTAATAAACTTGACGAGTAAAGTATTGATGGTTACGGTGCATATATGATCAACTGACAACTAGAGTATTGATGGATAAAATCAAATGTCAAACTCTTATAACGTCGCATTACTTTTGTGATGTCACTGTCAAACGTCCCCTACATTTTTAAATACCTCTAACATAGATACTCCCTCTCATCAATCGTCATACAATTTTGACGACACCGAATATTATGTGGGGATTTATAAAATAACAATATAAAACTTTCTTCCTATATCTATTATACTAGTGCTAGCATACTTTCAGTGTCTTCTAAATATGTTAACTTAATAACAATTGTTAACATCAAGATGTATAAAAATTGGGATTTTGTTGGGCGCCACTCCTAGGATCTAGGAGAAAAATAATAATCAAAAAGAAAAACATTTACCTTGGCTAGATCAGAGAGTGGCACAATTACTCTTAATAATCGAGACCACTGGGGAATACTTAAAAATAAAACATGAGCAATTTAGATAAAAATGGATTGTTGAAATAAAAATGTAATTTATACTACAATAAAAATAAATATATGAAATAATAATTTTTGGAAGTTTTGTGGATTTAATATTCTTTACTTTTTTTCACATCCCGATCCTACCTATGGAATTCCGGATAGTTATAATTCTAATTTGACAAAGTACAAAATAGTATTGTTGAAACAAAAGGAAGAGAGAAAAAAATCAATACAATTAATATTTATAAATAAAATAAAATGTTATTTAATTCTCTGCATTAGCCTGTCTTTCTGAAAGTTCGTACATGAATTCTGATTTTGATAGAAGAGAAAAAAAATATTTAAAGTTGAAGCGTTGGCTTGACATCACCCATGATTTAGTACATATTGAAACAACACCAACTCCAGAAATTTGTTTCACTTTCATAATTTTAATTCTTCCACGATTTAAATAAAAATAAACAGTCTATTTCTTGCACATACACTTAACTTTTCACTTTGCTACTACACTTTACTTTTCAACCATTACTTCACTTGAAAAATAAATTAAATTAGGAGCTTCATAGATTTGGCTCTATGTTAGACCAACACCGAGGAAGAAGACCCAGTCTCCTCGAAAAAGTCTTCCAAAATCAAATTTAAAAATGTTCTATTTTTACTTCCAAGTCCAAAGAGAAAACTAATATATTAAAACAAAATATAAAATTTTGGCTATGGACTAGTGATAAAAATCAAATTCAATGCAAGTTTAATATAAATATTGAAATATATCCCAATGAATGTGAACAATATTTTCTTAAAGAATTAAATGTTTATTTCTATCTGTCAGAATTGAAAAGCGCGCTAGTTTTGAGTTATTTACATTTGGCCTTGTTTCCTCTTTTTTCTTCTTTTACAATCCTTCTTAAAAGCACAATTAATATGTTTAATATAAGTTTAGTGTTCTTCCTTAAATAAAAATTCCTTATTTAAATTATTTAAAACAATGTGTTACGTTGTTCGATGGATCATTTTTTTCATTGAATGGATGTAAATAGTATTATTTTTCAGGCCAGAAATACAGCGGCTGAACTTTGAAGTGCTTAATTTTACACGAAAATAAATTGGAAACTATGCACAAAACTTAGAAAAATATAGAGAAATACATTATAAGTTGGCAAATAACGTCTCAGTTATAGTTCATTCAAACCTAATTTTATTCAATTAATAAATGTCATTCTCTTGTTACGTCACTGTCATAAGTCACCTATATTATTTAAATACCTATAAAATAGTGACACCCTCCCAATGTTTCATTTCTGGTCGACTATATACCTCTATCATTGTTACCCCTTTCCTTCAAACGTCAAACTATTTTGACATCACAGAATATTATAATTCATTCAAAGCTGATTTTATTCAATTATTAAACGTCATTCTCTTGTGAAGCCACTGTCATATACTCTGTGTAAAACAACTTACATAGTATAACCCCGACATATATTATCTTTTCCAGTCAATTGGATAAAGACACCCTTACACTACTTAAATACTTTTCAGAAAAGATTTTCCAAGCTGATAAGGCTATTTTTTTCTATTTGGACTATATTATATATCCTCTATCTTAATTGTTCATGTAGTAAATTTGATATACCCTATTCTCTTGATAGTTTAAATCATCTAATATTATTGGGTGAGCAGTCAGAAAACCCGCCTCCCAATATTAGCCTATCAAGAAAATGGTCCAACTCTCGCAGTATAAAGTACATGTTACTCAGGTATAAAACCCTATCACAATACTTATCGTGTACAATATCAATTAAAGCACATCTTACTTTTGACCCAAAGACTATTAGAATATCGTTTAGAACACCTGATTCAGAGATCCTAGCTTATCGAGAAAATGGGTCGAGCATGATCCACTCGTTCACTGAAAAATTAGAGCATAATCTGCTTGAGAGGCGCAGAAATTCGCAACTAATTATGAATAAACCTTTAATGTTTACCTAACATACTTTGCCACACAAATTTAAAATGTTGATTGTCCCAATATTTAATTTTATAACATCCAAATAAACCTTTTAGGTTATTTTCATGATTATTTTCCAGCTAGCTATTTTTTGGAGGGGCTACAAATTAATACAGAAGGAAAATGACACATACATTTTTTATTTAACGAATTATTTTAATGAAGTTCAAAAACCAGAGATGCAGCTTTCTGATTATGTCTCTATTTGTATTTTCTTGCACTCATCGAGTCTGTCGGCTTAGGCGCCTGCTCAATTACTAAATTGGCTGATTTTGAAATTTGATTAGTTCTTTCCACGCATATATTATGGAGAAGCTCAGACAAAGCTTAAATTATTTAGCTAGTTTGGTGTTCACCCTTCTATTTTTTTTAATGTGAGGCATATATACCATGGAGGGACAAGACATTCAGGTTCGGTTACATATGTACTCTGTTGGCACAGAACGTTGACCAGGGTACATCACATGAGGGTGCCTGTATGTAGACTATTAGCCCTTTTTGTGATAGAACGTTACCCACAGGAACCACAGGAAGTTGTCTCACTGATATGGAGTGATGATAGTTATTATAAGAGGGTGGACCCAGGGCGGGTCTTAACCTAAATTAAGCCTAATTAACCAAACCCTGGTGACAATTGGGATTATTTACTTTAAGGGAAAATACCCAAGGTAGCAGTTGGGAATCAAACTCAGGACCGCAAGCCCGTGGCCATGTTTACTGACCACAACACCACGGGTCCGAATATGTTCATGTTGATTTATTGTGATTGGTGTAGAGCTCGTCACGTGAAACATTTTAATCCGGTTCTGGGTTTTTGGTCAGCGTATGATTCCATACTAACACATGTGGCTTACTCCAGCATAATAGGACCGTGTATTCCACACGTTATTAAGGTTCACAAACAAAGACTTATACAAATAATTTTTCTATCGGGGGAGAGTCCACTATATCTTTCACTATACATTTAGCCTACACAAATTTGTATATCTAGAATCCTTATTGGGGGGAACATGAATTTCAAGGGTTTGGATCCCTTCTAGTACAAGACTTTTTATGCACTTGCTAAGTATCATGAAAAACACTTCCTGGATATCAAATTTTAAAAAAATGCTAAATTAATTTTTTTAATATTTTGAATTTAAAAAAAAAGATCGTCACATTTAAACTACCTATGGATTTCTCCTAAAACACAGTATACATTGCTATTCACATACTAAATTCAACTTTGGTTTTTTGGAACACTGCCTTCAAATACCTTCCTAATCCCGTCCCTCGGCCCTCCAAAGTTTTGGACTAGGGTCAACAAGTCTTCCTGTACCTTTTTGGGATATGGGCTACTAGCATGCTATATTTAAGCTTCCTAAATTTTTTGTAAATCTAGATAGAGTTTATTTCTGTTTTTGGCAAAGCCCTATATTTTGGGGTCCCTTAGTTGGAAATGTTGTCACCAAGTATCCCTCAATCCTTATCAGCTAGGGGCTACCTATTTGCAAAATTTCAGCTTCCTTGGTATTCTAGTTTTCAATATTGCTTCGACTGAACAGAGGAGAAAGTAATTAATATATTGGGTATTTTATAATCTATATATATTCTTTTTGGCCAAGAGATAAAGGAGTTAGTTTGAATATTCAGAGTTCGTTTATTTAATTTCAGTATTTATTAAAAAATGCATGAAGATTTAAAAAAATCTTAACTTTAGACTTAAATAATGTATATTTCAACGTGGCTGTGTTTATTATTAATAGTTGTTGTTCTCGATTATAATTGTTTTATAATAGTGCTATAGGCTATACAAGCCTGCTGTGTTTGGTTTATTATAATATACATATTTAGTTAAAAGTTTTGGTATTACATTTTGTAATTTGGTTGAAAGTACTAATTCATACCAAAAGAGCTTCATTTATGTGTTGGTATAGTCTAGGACATACCAGAATAGTTTGAAAAAGATATTAAATATTTTGATACGTATCATCCATTTTTGTAGATTGTTAATACTAATTAAGATATACTTCAATCTGTTCTGTCCACAAAAGTCAATAATTTTAAATTATTTAATATTCTTAGCCTTTCATTTTTGCACTAAATATTTTAACATTATTATTGAAGAAATATTTGTAATTTACTATGATGAAAACATATTTTATTCAATTGGCCAGTTCTAGTGCTGTGACGTATGTACAAATAATACATTTCAAAAGCACCTCATCATGCAAATAAACAACAATAATAGATTAGAAGATTAATCCGAAGGAAGAGTGTAATCCAAGTAAGCAAATGTAGACAAAGAAAATTGTAAAGAAAGGAATGACATAAGTAATGGTTCAATTGTATTTTTAATTAGACTTCTTTTTTATTTAAGTAAGATATTATACTATTTTAAGATTATAAATGATTTTATACGTGCTAGCTTGTTATTAAATCCAGTTAATATATTATTATTATTATACACATTAATATTTTGTAAGTTTTATCAAACACTCCTTATTTTTTAAATAATATAAATCTATATCTATGAATAATATATACACTTTGTAATAGTAATTGTTAATTGAGACTAAGGCTAGAAATGCAGTTGCATTTGAGATAATGGTCATATTGAAGAGACTTTATTTTAAAAAATATTTTTTTTTGTAAATAGGGTGATATTATATCCTTTTTAAAGGGTAAATATATAATTATGATTTTGTTCGATTTAATATACTTATGTTACTCACAAACGATGTATTAAATCTGCTTTTGTAAAGCCATATTAAAGATTTTTTTTGGTCAAACAAATAGATAAAATAAATATATCTGTATGTGTAGATTTATGGCTGCTTTGTTAGTACACTCTAAGAGTACTTATAAAATTCCCTTTCTGAGCAGATTTATTTAAACTATAAATTTAAACTTATCTAATAAAATAATGTATTTTCTTTAATTTTAGTTTTCCATGTAGTTTTAAATATTTGGTCTTGTAGATAAACTCGGAATGGAATAATTTATTTATAGACAACATTTGATCCCAATAGCATTTGATACATTTTAACTGAAAGTGTAGCAGCACAATATGATAACTACAGTTCTTACTAATTAACAAAAGGCTATTACCAGGGAATAATATGGAATTATCATTGAGGAAACGCTCTTATGAAGGATGGTAGCCCTTCACCTAAGATAGACGAGCATCTATCGCAATAAGTAACCCCCACAGTGTGGCTCGCCATTTCACAAAGGAAATACTTTCCTAAATATACTTTCATCCTGCCTTTCTATTATCGCTTATTCTGTTACAGTTATTTGTTTTCGTGATTTACAGTATATAACTTACTTTTAGCTGATTAATAAAATTAATACCTTTATTCATTTAAAAAATATTATTATCAAATAAATTAATGATAAATTTGTCGTACATACTAAACAAAACCAAATTCACAATATTTATAAAAGCGAGTTTCTATATAACCACTCAAAGAATAACACTAAATTATTCTTGTGCCTGTATTATGTAAATACAATAAAATAAAATGTTAAAAACTTTAAAAAATATTTGGGAAATAAATACTAGCGTTTTTTATTACAAAGTTATGCGTAGCATTTTGAAAGGTATTTTTATTTCAATTAATGTATTAATGAAACCTTTATTGTCCCTTAACAACTTTAAAAATTGTTCTTTACTTTACACTTCCATATTTATTTCCATTATCATAAATACAAATAGTTATATAATTAATGTCTATTTAATATATTATTAAATTATTTTTAGTATTTATGCTAAACCTAAATGAAGATTTTAAAACATATGGGTTTTATAGAACTTCCTATATTTTACTCACTAGTCATCAACCATGAGTATTAAAAATATAATTAAAGTGCAGAGTTTAAATTTAAAACTCTTTTCAATATAAAATCTATCTTAAAATCAGGTTTCTTGGGATGATTAATCCAGTGATCTTTGTACTATATTGGATGGACACAAACATACCTCTAGCAAAGGAAAAAAGCGTGATGCTCAAGTTTGTCGTCTGCTTGATACTGAGAAGACAGATGTAGCGGTTTCTTTCAATGTACTTGGGTTAAAGCATGTATTTTGTGCATAAACTGTTATTGTTTGAAAATAGTGAAGTATTATACCACATTTTGGAAGATTAATAATTACAATTTTGATATAAAAATCAAATTCACAGGTAATCTGGTCCAAATACGATTACACTCTTTGATATAATAAATAATGTGTCTCTCACGCAAGTTGTTTGAATTTTGCTAAAGTTGGCTACTAGCTTGTATATTGGTTCCAGAATAAGATAAAAAATTAACCATATTAAAATTAAAGTTCGATAACTATAGTGAAATAAGGTAGCTAACAAGTTTATTACATTCGTTTTAGTTGTACAATTTGTGTAATTGTCTTACAGTAAACAATCATTTGTGTTATAGGCTTGTAGAAAATATTACTACACCCTGATTTTGGTAAGATTCCCGCTCCTGGAGGCCTCATTTCGTACATGAATCCTACCAAATAGTAATCTTTTTGAAAGATAAGCAGCCTTCTAAAACGGTAGGTAGAATTCCCTTCATGAAGGTCCTTTATCCTATCAAATTACTACTATACGGTAAGATTCTGTTACGAAATAAGGCCTTTAAAATGGGGTTCCTTCCAAAAGCATAGCACATATTAGCCTACATCAACTTATTTAAAGAATCAAGTCAAGAGTTTCAAACTTTTTATGCTGTTAATACATTTTATTTACTATTTTAATTAGTTTAACTTTCACATATATTAATGTTTATCATTCATAAAAACTAGCGAACGATATTAAAATTTCACCCTGCCTTGAATGTGTGTAAGAACGAGAAAGATGACCAAAAATGTATTTCTCGCTTACACAATAGTGTGCAGACGTCAGATCGAAAATGAAGCCTCAGGTGTCCATCCATTGTATTATAGAGATCAATGTATTAACATGATCCTACAGCTTAAAAAAAACTGTTTGATGGGCGTCCGTTGCAGTCGATGAATTATCATTTTAAATACCTAGTATTATGAACACACACGCATGACGTTACACCATTTTAAAACAATTCGCTTTGAATGAATGTTCCTCTTCAATCTGAAAATAAACATTTAGTATTTCGACCAAAGCCACGTCTATTCTACTGGGCTGTACAAGCTATAACATCTATACCATCTCCTAGTAACAAATGTAACAAAATGGTGCCCCTAAGTATTTTGCAATATGTGGCTGACACTGCCAGTATGTTGAACACTTAGAAACGTATGGTTATTTATTAGTTTATAAAAGGTTTGGGAGGAATATTCGATACAAAATATATGAAGAGTTTTTTTTAGCAACACGTCTTACTACCCGTTCAGATTATACGCTTACAACATAAATCTAATACAATTGATTTGTAAAGGGCAAATTGAAAATTTAAGGAAAAACATAAATAAGTTATGCTATAAATGAGTTAAAATAAAGAGGTGATCAGTGTTAAAATGTTAAAATTTATGTATTCGTGATTTTGTATCGAGGAAAGTATGTGACTTTTTAATATAAAAAATAGCCTATTACCAAAAACACGATATTGGGGTATTATTTTCCGCACTTGCTGTAAATATATATAAATATAATTTTTTCCCAACTAGATATTAAACATAATGTAACCTATAACAATATAGAGGAGAAACTCTTTCAAACTGTTTACCTGTGTAACCGGATTCTCCCCCGGTCGGTACACCACGTTATGGAGCGGTCTCTTGCGTCCCACGTAGTTGACGCAAACAAATTCTAAGAGACTGGCGTAGATAAAACACATACATACGCCATCCCACACATTCATCGCCGTAAGGTTTGACACAACAGGCAACGTGCTGCGGAAACCGTTAGACGTCGTGAAGAAGTTGAGCATCGTTGTCACACCTTAGAAAAACAAGAAATATTTAATTATGTCACGGCTCAGCTTTCTGTGCTAACCGTTAGATGCTCACATGCGACAAATTAGATAGCTATCAACCAAACACAATTATAATACACGTGAGATGTAGGTAAAATAATTAGAATAAATATAATGGATTATATATATATATATATAATGCTTATTATAGATATAACATATATAGTATAGATATAATATATATTATAGATATAATATATATATTATAGATATAATATATATATTATAGATATAATATATATATTATTCTTATTATATATATAATATATATATTATTCTTATTATATAATACATAATATAAGAATATATATACTATATAACACATAATAATATATATTATATACTAAATAATATATAATAATATATTACATATTATTATATGAGAACTTAAAAGAGCATTCTAAAAAACCTAAAAAAAAGATGGTAAAAACTGCAACGGAGATCACTAGAAGTGTTGAAGACGTTAGTACTATTTGTTATATCCTAGAAATTCAAACAATGAAAAAAACAGAAAACTAGACCACCGTGAAAGATGCTTCAGAATCCAAAATATATGTTAAATTTTTTGGAATATTGAATCATAAATCATAGTAGTGCATCGCTTAATTAAACGTTTTCATCGTTTTATATATATATATATATANTTATTTCTCAATATTGTTTAGTTTATTTATTTAATTATGATAAATTATATTAATTGAATTAATTAACTTCCGATTTAGGGGTGATGTATTGATGTAAATGAAAACTTGCTGGCGTTTAAAGGGTGAAGTTGGAACTTTTTTATTGTTTTTATTTAGGGTTAAATTTCTTCTTTGGTGATAAATTTCTATAGAAAATGGATTGATCGTATATTTAAAAATATTATTTAGCCTACTGACAGTGAGAAACAATGGAGACTTGGCTAATAGAACAAACTGGTATTCCTGCAACTCAAGTTTTCTGGTTCGTAAAGAAACAATATTTTCTAGCACTTAATTATTTTCCCAAAGTTCTTGCTAAGTTTACAAAGTCTACTGGTTTGGTATCCACTACCACTAATGGTCACTCATTCTATGGTACAAGGACCACACAAATTTATTTTATTTAGCCAAATATTTTTAGAGCCTAACGGTTTAAATTACGTTATCATTAATAAGGTTAGCCTAAGAACCAAGAGACATAATTATATTTAATATTTGATATCAATTTCAAAGACTAAATATAATACAATTGGATTTCTATAAAGTAGGTAGGCCCATGTGAAGCGATTTATTTTTATGGTTGTTAGTTCTTAAATTATTTTAACTGATTATAACGTGGTCTTTACAATCAGAATTGAAACTATCGATTTTAAACATTTTTGTAAATGCGTAAATGCTACATTTACGCTTCAAAGTGTACTATGTATAATCTTGAAAGTTTCATTGTATTACAGCTACCTGAAATGGGGTTCATGCATACCAAGCCACTCATTAATAGAACACAATATAGGTGTATATCCTATGTTTCTAATGTAGCTTAGTTGTTTCGAAATCTTTCCCTTTCTACAATGTATTGGTTTAGGAGATACTATCAACATTGTCTTTATATAAAAATAAAAACTATTCAATATTTAAGGTTTCTGTTTTGTTAATTTTTCTGTTTTGAGTTAATTTATCTGATGATCAATCGGTATAAGATGTTAGACTCACAATATTATCTATCTATATATATATATATATATATATTTTAGGCCTATATTATAGAGTTAAAATGCGCTTGAAGCGCGTTTAATGCAGGAAGATGTATTAGATTGGTATGCAATTTAGATTTCTTAGTTTCTTGAGTTTGAAGCTGGTAAATTATATTAAGGTGTTAGATTTGAATCTATTTTCAACAGAAATAAAGAGTTTATCTTTTAATTAAACCATTTTGTATTTAATTTGTCTTTCTGGGCATATTTTCCGCGATAAATCTCAACTTTGGGAAGAAAGAAATAGAAATTTAAAGGTTGTTGGACATATACAAAAATAAAATGCATAGAAAGAAGTGAAAGAAAGTAAAGGTTAAAAGAAGGAGAAAGAATGCAGCATGATTTTAATGGAAATAAGAAACTTTTTTTATAAAATTAGGTAATAAGAACGAAACAATGAAGGCAAGGAAATACTTATAACATTCCGAATTAATACAGTGGTATTATCTGGGGTGGAAATGGTACAAGAGAGTGATGGAGATAATATTTTGAGCAATTTTATGACGAAAACAGAGAAAGTAGCAGAAAATAGGGAAAAGGTTATGATGAATGAAAGAATTATCAAGTCTGAGGTGTTAAAAGTTATGAATGTGTTTACAATTTGCAAATCTATGGGCGTAAATGGTATAACAAATGAAATTCTTAAGTGTGGGGGCATTGTACATTTTTCCATAATATGAGTTGTTTAAGATGTGTGATAAAATATCGAATGTACTTAATGACTGGAAAAATGGTGCGTTATTTCTTTGTAAGAAGACAAATGCAGTAAGAGTAAATGTATGAATTATAGTCTAACTAGTTTGTCAACTTGAAATACTCAAACGTATTAATTAAGAAGGTGCATGAAAAAAATTCTTAGAAGATTGAATGTGTGCAATATGGTTTCATGCCAGATAGAATTTGGATGGACTGTATATTTGCATGGCCTCAACTGGCTGAGAAATGTATGGTTATAATGAAGAAAGTGTATTGTGCATCTTTTGATCTTTAGTAAGTTTACAAAAGGATGAATAGGAGTTTGTAAGGATAGAGAATGGTGTAGATGCATTATTAGTAAATGCAATTTTGGTGTTGTAGGATGGAAATAAAACTGGTGTTATGATGGATGGAGCTTTGAGCGAATGGTTTTATATTGAATAGTGTGTTAGACAAAGTAGTGTTATGTCCCCATTGCTGTTAACTGTATTACTTTAGGAGAAATGAGCAATGATTTGAGTCTGCGGTTGGTGTTCAAATGGACAATGTTAATGTGAAATTGCTGTTGTCCACAGACGCTGTTGTATTAATGGTTAGTAAAGGTGACTTACAGAATTAATTTTATCATTTGAATATGTTAGAATATTTCTTCATATAAACTTATCTAAAACAATATTGATAGTTTTCATAAGGATGGATAAGGAGTTGATTGTCAGCTCAGTATAAATGGAAAACTGTTAGAAAAAGTGTAAGATTTAGTTTATTTGGGCAGAATGTTTTGTAAAAATGGAAGGATGAAGGGTGAATGCATCTCGGTGATTAGTTGTATTTATGTGGACTAACCTGGCAGCATGGCCTCATACATGTTCCTTAGCCCAGCCCATGGGACACCAGATGGTGGGAGCTGTCTCTGAGTCCACGTGGGTAAGACTTAGCAGACGTTTCCACGTAGCGGGTGTTGGCAACGGTATCGACAGTACAGTGTCTTAGCGGCAGCAATAAGATCGGTGGTGACTAAGTTCCGTAAGGACCAGTTACGTGAGGTATACCAAGTCTCCTTGCACAGGGTTATCTGACTGGTACCGGGCACCAGTGTTATCCGGATAAACTTTAGGTACAGAACAAAGTATACTTGAGATTGTTCAAGATCAAACAGCCAATGGCGTGACCACACGGAGTGGTAGTTTGGCCGTGGTGCTGGGGTGTGGATAGTAAAAGGGAAAACTGCTACACTATCTTTTCCATTAAAACTCCTTTTGTTATGAGGACGAAACCAATTATGGGTCTTCTTGGGGTAAAACATTCCGGAGGTAAACTAATACCCCTTTCAGATCTCCGGGTGGGTACTCCTCCAGGAGGAGAAATCAATAAAAAATCATCAAACAAATCTTTCCTTTTCAGCATAAGAACATAGAAAGTATGGATGATGATAAGATCTGGGAAAATGGTAAATTTGAACATTTAAAT
>CABFVX010002751.1:9988-62488 GCA_902151425.1 Timema shepardi | reverse complement strand
AGGTTTTATTTAAATAATATATTCATTGTTTATTTATAATTTATGTATAGCAAACGTTTCACACTAAGCTTTACCCCAAAGGGTCTTATAATTTTAAACATTTCAATCAACATAAAATTATAGTTGCCTTTTTACATAATTCAACTAAATAAATAATTTTTGACATAGTGAAGATTAAAAAATTAAATACAACTGATGTATTTTGTTAATATTGAATAAAAATTATTAAGTCCATACAATAGATTAAACTAATAAGATTACTGGGCAATCTGTAGAGCTCGTTTTCCACTCGTTTTATCTACTTTATTTGACAGTTTTATATTTAGTTAAGTGCAAATCTATTAAGCTATCTAATAAGTAGAGAAAACATATTATGTTAAATAAATATGAAAATTTTGGTCAAAATAGTGCCTAGGATGTTGGTCGAGGATTTATTAACCTTACTATTTCTAAATTATATTTCAATTTAATTCCCATTTTGTATCTTAAAATAACAAACAGGTTCAATGATCTCAATTTTACAACAATCAATCCGTAATTAAGTAAAGTAGACTTTCAAAAACTACATATAGAAAATTATTGCGATATCCATGTTTACCACAACTTAAATTCATATCAAAACCCTCTTTTAAAAATATCAGAGTACATTAATTAGACTAAAATTATTGTGTAGGCCTACTATTTTATCTAAACAATTTGATTGACATTTTGCAATAATAAATTTATCTTTACCCAAACAAGTAAACATTAGCGATGCCTAGGACAGAGAAAAAAGTTCCTCGTCTGTGGCCTAGGAGTAGTAAATGAATCAATATTCTGTCGTCAAAAAATAATAATTACTTTGTTTTAATCAAGATAATTTACTAAATGGCAAATTTAGGAAAGTATTTTATTTTAAATTAATGGCATAATTTGTAATATAATTACGGACTCTTGATTATTTGGCACTTAGACGCTAAGAGATCAAAAGTAAAAATAATTAGGTTAATAATATGCTTTTTCTTAGGTTATATCACGATTTAACATAATATTTGAGATTTTTAAAATTAATAAAAAATAGCTTTTTCCAATTTTTTAAAAACTATTGATAAAATAATTACGTATTTTATGTTACAGTGCGTACTATACTAGTAGATATAGACAATAAATTCTACCAAGATCCAATCAGAACCTTTAAAAGTATTCTAAATAATTTAAAATTATATATTCCTTTAAAATTGATACTGTATTGTTAAACACAATATCAAAATATATATTCAAAGTGTGTGCATGAAATAAAATTTTATAATAAGAAATATAAAGCTAAATTAAACGACATAGTTAAAATTAGAAGACTTTTATTATGATACTGGATATTGTTTTTTCCTTGTTAATAGAACAGTGTTACTAATAAGATCAAAGATAAAAAAACTATTGATCGATAATCAAATTTCAATGTTTAATAAATGTGGGTCTTTATTAGAAACAACTTAAATTGAGCTCAATTCATTTTTCAGGCGACAACACATTTGTGTCCTTCACAATAAGTAATTTTATTTGTTAAATAATTATTATTAATTTTATGAAGTCAGTTTTGAACAACAGTATTTCTCATTCACTATTAATTACTTAATATAATTTTATCTACATGATTCTTTAATCTTGTGTTACAGTTTCCATGATTATGATACATTAGTGTCAAAACATGTTGGATTGAACTATTGCCGCATCTTTCCAACGCTGGGACTTCAAAAGGAATAATGGGACAAGGATAAACAGATAAGACTTAAAATATTACAAAATTCTCTACTTCATTCATATCTGTCTCAAATTTGTTCACCTATAAATTAAATTTTATATTTGTCAACTTTAATACATATTTAAAATTTAAATATTCTTGCATTAAATATTGGATATCTTAAAGTCGTTGTATATCAATACTCAATCATTTCTTCTGAGTTTCAGATGTTAACTTTTTTATCCAATTTTATAATTTGAGTTCTAAACCTACCTATAACTTGATCGTTGTTTTGTAAAACCTATTTTGTCACCTGTGAGTTTTAAAACCTTGTTTATCGTGATTTAATTTATTTTATACTTACCATCACCTAATACATTTCTAAATTGATGTTAAATTAATTTATTATATGTGTAGTGTTAATAATTGGACAATATGTTAATACCACAAGTTAAACCTTATTATACATATCGATCTTCAAATTCAATTTATTCCATTAGTTAACTTAACCAATTTATGAATCAATACTTTATATATATATATATAATATTTCAATATATATATATAATATTTCAATATATATATATATAATATTTCAATATATATATATATATTCAATATATATCAATATTAAATACTAATTCAATAATTGGTTCAAACGCTATAATGTGCAAAGAAAACAATTAGAAACACACAAACACACACTGACTGAAAAAACCATCAACAATGGATTTTTTATAAGGTGGGGATTAATCTTAAATATATTTAACTTGTGTTCACTACGTCGGTATTGTAAGGTAGTAACTTATTTGCTCAGCCCTCGCGGTATGCTATACATCCACACATGACTGCCCAATAGTTTGCCTAGCTATGTCCAAGACTGGAGTTAGAGAAAGCCTTAAGTCCTTAAATTATTTCTTGACTGTTGGGAAGGAGTGATGGGGGAGGAGTTTTGTCTTTTTGCGGTGTACCAATGGTTTGACCTACTAAATTAATTCTACTTTTTTTTTTCCTTATGAAATAAATTATTCATTACTTAATTAGTTAATTAATTATGTGTTGTCTCATTAATATATGGGATGGATATCTTTTTCTTTATAACTGTTAGAGACTTAACCACGCCAAACATTATTTTGGCAGCAGTGCTACCCACATTTATTGATTCTACATTACGGAAACTTTATCTTGAGTGAAATGTTTGTTACCCCTTTTAAAGTGATGAGTTAATGGACGGGGATGTTGTATATTTTCAAGTTTTAAGATAGCATCAAAGGCATATGCTGATTTTATCAGTCGGTTCAGAAAGTACACGTTAAATAACTCAAATAAATTTTAAAAGTTAAACCTTGGATGCTACGCTGCTCTCTAAGTCAGATAAACTATTACTTATTGAAGAAAATAAGAAAACTAAGGTGTACTCATTTATATTAAATATATCTTTAATTTTATCTGGGAGCCAAAACAGTTAGTAAAAATTTTTTTTTGCAATATTTATATGGCTTAATAATGCTTTGCTTGATTAGTTTCATTCTTTACGTATCTTTGATGTATGCACTATTAACGCTCTAGTGTGCAATTGATGTAGGTTTTTAGATTTCGCACCTAGGCTCACTATCCTCTTTTCGTTTTTTCTGCCCCATCAAAGGTTGTCGGCATGTGGAATTAATGAGTAAATTTTTTGAGAACAATAGAGAAGTATTATTTAAAAGTAATATATTTGCATAAAAATGAGATAATTTTTACTGTAAAAAACAAATATTTTTGACATATTCTAATTTTGTATTTTAGTCGTTTATGAGTATTTTATATTGAGTTCTAATAATGAGTGAACTAAAACAAGTAGACCACAAGTAGATACGAATAATTAGTAGTAACATAAAACCATTAATTTTCATTCGTCCCAAAAATAGTTACTTTGTTAGAAAACATGTAAAAAATTGAAGGATTATTTTTTCTTCCTTATGTTTATATTATTTCAAGTTTAGACATAAAATGTGAATCCAAAAACATATTTTCTAAGTAATTATATCTTAAATCTTGGATTTACATATTTCAATGTGGAGATCTATTTAGTGTTTCATCTTTATCTTCTTCCATATTTCATTTAATCAGATGCATATTCAATACACTTTTATATGTGTAGAACTACAATCAGTTACAATAATATTATTTCAAATATAATAACCATTAATATGTTTAAAAAATTTACAAACAGTTTCGAAACATTTTCTCTATACATATTAATAGCTTGGATCATAGATATTAGTTAAAATCCAGCCGAGGTCGATGGATTTTTCTTGAACGTAAAATTATGTATCACAACTTCATTCAGAGGGGAAGGGGATCCGTTGGTCTCAACTCGATTGTGGAATTTAAAAGAACCCTGGAAGGGGGGTGAAAATACCTTTCCCGGCAGAATTGGAAGGCCCTCTCGCTATCGCTAATAGAAAATCTCGTGTGGTGATATAATCAGTCGGTGGGTAAAGTTCATGTTAAATACTCCGAATAACAAAAACCAATAGACTACTAGTTATAGATTAGCTATAGGCTAAGGCTCTCCCACAGTGAGATAATAGCTTTAAATAGCTTTTTTGGTTATCAAACTTTGTATATTTTGTATTCTAATTTTTCAAACAATAAATGTTTCTTTGCTTTGCGTCTTATTTATTGTCCGGGAATTACACATTACTATAAGGTGTAGTCAGGAGTAATGTAGCATTACTAGCAAACTTATCCGTATTTGATTAGATTAGATTATAGAGGTAAATTATTTAATATATACCTCCCTAAGTACATTCGACCGGGATTCAACCTGCAACCCAGGGCTCTAGATCTTGAGACGTTTGAGCTGTAAAATTAAGTGAGGTCAGACTAGCCTAACACCTTGAGATACAGATATTGTCTGTCAAGTAGGGCAAAGATGACCAACCCACGACACTAATGTCACACCAAGTCATTTTAAGTTCCACACTTAAGCTCACCGTAGATTAATTAAAATTAAATTTATTACATTGGAAAAAAAATAAACGGGCTATTTCGGCCAACTTCACTTGTTGCTAAAATTTGATTAACTTTGTTTATCCCCTATTCCACTCTCCCAATGGGCCTATTTCTTACTGTCCACGATGGGGAAAGGGAGCAGTATTTAGGTAAGGGTTGATGTTTTGGGCTATAGTTACACGCAAAATGCCAACAGTGTAGAATGTAGATATTTGTATGACAGAAAATAATGTTGGCCACATCTGGACACCTAATTTTGAAACTTGCAAGAAAAACTCACCACTCATGATCTCGCAAATCGTAGGCTGTGCAAAAAAAGGGCTAATTTTAAAAGGTTGCTACTGTCGTGACAGTCGGTGGGGCATTGCTTCTCTTGCGAATGAGTTTTCAATCTGACAACACCGTAAAGCCGTGACGTATCAAAGAAGGGATGCCACAACGTTCTATTGTACTAAATACGTAACTGAAAGTAATCACTATTATGGTATTGAGTGCATCATGTAAATTGATTTGCTTGGTTTTATTAGAAAACTATCTTCCATTTGTTTAAATATAGGTTTCCTCCCTCAAAGTTTTATCAGGTTGTATAAGTATGAAATAACGTTTTATCATATCTTATATTTTCTTTAGCTCACTTGGTAGCGTGCTTGTCTGAAGCACAAACACCATTAATAAATTTATAATTAGCCATTCACAATAATTGAGATTCTAAAAAGGTGTGACTTGCTTTATGTTACCAAGTAAAATCAATAAATGTGGGTAGCACTGCTGCCAAAATAATGTTTGGCGTGGTTATCTATCTAACAGCTAAAAAAACTTATATATTAATGAGACAAATAATAATTAAGTGACTAAGTATTTAATGAATGATTGATTTTATCAGGAAGGTAGCAAAAAAGTAGAATTAATTTAGTAGATCAAACCTTTGGCGCATCGCAAAAAAACATAACACCTACCCAATCACTCCTTCCCAACAGCCAATAAATAATTTAAAGACCTAAGGCTTTCTTTAACTCCGGCCTTAGGCGTAGCTAGGCAAACTATTGTGCAGTCATGTGTGGAGGTGTTGCACACTGCGAGGCTTGAACCAATTAGTTGCTACCTTTCAATACCGAAGGAGTGTACTGTACAACACATATTATGTTTAACTCGTAATATGTTTTTCGAAAGCGAGTAAATTTGTTATTTTAATTAATAAAAATAATAAGGCGTAAATAAATTAATCAAATAAAATATTCACATGGATGCAAATCATGCAATTGATTTAACTATTTATGAAAGCGGTGTCAAATATGATCATTACATCTTTTTGAACTAGAGGAAATTTTGTGAATATATAAAACAGTGTATTTAAGTCTCGTGAAATTTTTTATGCTGAAATATGATTTCCTTATCCTAAATCATGTAGAAAATAAATTTTCATTAAAAATCAAGCCTTATTATAAATATAGTTCAATATTTTTCTTTTATATAATTTTTAATAGTGTGAGCATATTATTTATTATAGTTTTCGTTAAGTTAAAATAAATCTGGACCTATTTAAATCTTGCTCAAACATAAAACTTGTTGAACACATAGTATATTACCAAGTAGAGAACGTGTTGCTAATAATTTATTTCATGCAATATTTAACAGATATAATACTATTTTAATATTAGGATTCTAGCTACAAAGGTTGTTAAATGAGCCATCGATTAGTTTCCTTCCCGTGAAAACTCGCAAACCTTTAGTTACTAAGAGGGTGGAGGGACTACTCTACGGGAATGTTCTATGAAGTGCATTGACATACACAAGATAAAAACACATGTAAACACTACAACTATAATACGAAGGGATGGAGAGCTCAATCTATTATAGTTCATTAATTGAATATAAATATTACAAAAACCCAAACATTATAACTATTACTATCAAAACCAGCATAAATGTAATTTTAATATTTAGCACATTCCTTTGAAAAAATTATTCTAATGATGGGTAGCCTTATACACGACTCTTCTTAATTGCTTAACAAAAGTCTTTCTAAGCAAATAAAATCTGAGAAAAATAGCAAGAGACCGTTTAATATTGATATAAATCACTCATATTATAATTATTGTCTAAAGATTTAGTTTGTTCATTTAAACCAAAATATATTTATTAAGTAAATGGTTATTATTAAAATCAACTAATATACTGTTGTAAAATATAAATAATTTAAAATTAAATATAAACATGTGTACACATAATGTATTGCCACTTTATTTAGATCTAGACAAGATAAATATTAGAAACTGATGTCTTGTTAATGAACATTTAGCTACCAAGCTAGTTTATATGCTTGTAGCCAAAATGTGACAAGCATTTGGAACAGAGTAGATGCTCACAATTAGGAATACGCAGCTACAAAAGTGCATGATTGAAACTAGGAATAGTAGCAACTTAGGACAGCCGCTTAGCTTACCACTACTATTCCTAGTCTTGAGACAATGGCTTCTGTATTGACCATGTAAATTACAGTTAGGGATGAACAGCTGGTTCATGACTCAGAGTTCATGGAGGGACAAACTGACTGACTAACAGGTCAGTTGTGTCCGGTACTTCATCAGAGGATTTTGTTGAACTTAAGACCTCTGCATGGTCTAAGAATATATTAGAATTAGGGTAGTTTACCCTGGGACAGTTATGTATCAAGTCTCATCTTTTATAAATAATTGTATATGTTATATTCCATGTTATTAAATTAGTTAGTTATAGATTAGTAAACATTTTTAGTATTATTTAAATGTGTGCGTGAGCTCCCATCCTCTATGAACTGGTGACCGGTCATAACATATAAAATATTTCTAGTCTGAAAAATTAAATATTCCTAACTATGATAAAGTACAATATTTTCAAGCAAAATAAAAATACCTTTATTAATTTCAAACAATAACACAAAAACTAAGTTTAGCTAACTATCATAAAAATATTTTAAAATTTAAATTCTTATAAGGTGTTATATTTTACTTATATGAAATTAAATAATATTATAATCAGCCTGAATACTTTAAAATGACTCAAAACATACTTAAATTAGCTCATTTCTTTAAATGCCTACACATGCCTTTACGAGGACATATACCAAGAATTTAATCTAACTTAAAATTCCAAAATGAAAAAAATTGCCAATAATATATATATTTTTACAACCAAGGGATTGTGAAGAGAGTTTATGTACAATGAGCATTTTATGTGATGTACAGAAAGAAGATGATATGTCGTCATAATCCGGGCCTTGGTTATGACAACAAGTTAATAATCCCAACATACCCATTTGGAACCAAATCGTTAGTGCCTTTATAAATATATTTCAAGTTCTCTAAATATCAATCTTCAGTAAGCCACCAATAAATAAGATTTACCCCCTAAACAATTACGTATACAGTGTTATTAATCATACCATACAATCCCTAGATAAACATTTTAAACAAAATCGTTAGAGATATTTTATAATTATTTCAAAATTTCCCTCTCCAAATATTTTTCTCAAAAACAATAATACAATGTTATCTTTCATTTCAAACAAATCCTAGGTATGCATTTTAATTAATGAAATTGTAGGAGTCATTTATGAAAAATTCGAAACTAAAAAACGTTACTCATTAGTAAACTACCTTTATATAAAGTGCTGGGGTACAATAAAAAGTAACAATATGAGAGGTATAACCCTTAAAATCTTAATATCAAGATTATATAAAGCCCTTCAAACCATTATGGATTCGTGGCCAGGGACAATCTAACAGACAGACATGGGGGCAGACAAAGTTTAGTATTCACTTTTTTGGGTTCGGGTTCACATAAAACGTAAAGATATAGCATAAACTTGAAATAAACTTTTTTTTTCTTGATTACAATAATTTCCTAGATATGAAAAATCAAAATTAGATTTAATACTGTTTATATGATTTATTTCTTAGATCGACTGTTCTCGTATTTAATCTTTCAACACTTTGAATATGGTGGAGATAGCATGCCGCGTGTGGTTTTACAAATTCACTGGGACAGTATTGTTACGCTGATATAGAACTTTAGCTAATGCTTAACTCAACTCTACTAAACACTCATGGGTCACGACAATCCAGCACGGCGAAAGGAGATCTCCAGACCAAAAATGGGGAGAAACCTCTCAACTTCTCTATCGGTTTTGACGATTGTTGATCCCAGGATAAATCACTTCGGGCTATAAGCCTTGACGGGGTTCACAAGGCACTCCGTGCGGCGAGATCAATGACCGGTTCAGTTAATTTCACGGTAGCAAGCGTCAGGAATTTTACTTTGGAGAGTGGTTCTGCCCACTAATAGAACAAATTTGCTGAATTTCCTTCTTATCCTTTGCCAAGGTAGTATAATTAATTCGTAAATGATCTAGTCACCTGCGTTATAAGGTATATTCTGTCTGTTAAATTTAGAAAGCTAAAAGGGTAAGAATTGTGTTTGTGGAAGGGGATAGCAGGTATTAAGTGGTGTAGCTAAGACGTTTGTACAAACCCCTGGATTTCCTGGTCTCATGGATTCACCACAAGTCCGTTTTCATCTTGCCTCACGTTCTATATAAATTCGAATTTGTCAGATTTTCAGTCTCTAAACGGCTTAGCCCTGTTTGTTAGATAACTATCTCTAAGATGAAGGATTGTATTTGACATTGGGACCATGCATCCCTCAGCTTCTATTTCCAAAACGGTTATGACTCACATTTGTGTATCTCGGGTGTGATTTAACGCGTCCTCTAGTTGATGCTTGGTTGACATAATTATATATTTCTCTATGAAAAAGTAGGTATTGTACTGCTAATCATAGTAGCTGGGTAATGGCTGAAACTTATTTTCTTCTAATATTTATTTGGATGGCTAGAAGTAAGTTTTCGTAATTGCAATCTCCTGTTCTGAGTGTCTGAAAAGCCATCGCTTCTATGCATTATAATTTGAATATGGTTGAAGTATTCACTAACGGATTCATCCGTGCTGGTTCACTTAGAACGATAAGCTAAGCCATGCCTTGCTACGCCGTATTATGTTTTTTCCGATTGCCGGCCAGTAAATGTTTCCATCCCCCATATTGAGCCATCAGGACACTCAAATAGGACTTGAACATTGATCTCCCTGTAATCGATAATTCAGTCTAACACAAAAGGAAGGCGCTACATCTGGTGATCCCCGATTCAAATATAATCTCAATTGAAACATCGTATATTTATCACTGAAGGAAATTCATCTAATTATATAATTTATCTTTCAATCTTAATCCGAGACATCTGTGATATTTCCGTCTTGAAGTAAGATGTGAACATCTTCGGTGCAAGAAAGCTAGTGGGATGCCACATTGTGTGATTATACAGGGGAATATATTTATATAACGTGTCTCGTTTTGGTTACCTTTCCAGTGTTAGTAGTGATAAAACCTATTATTATGACGACCAATGTAAACCAGACACATAAACACACACACACTCAAGTATATTTTATTTTATTTAAGACATTTATAATCATAACACTTTCCAAAATAATTGAAAGAACACGAAAACACGAGAATAGACATGATGGATGGCCACGTATGTTCCTGCAGATTCTGATGATAAATGCCTCTCCAGTAAACAGTGAAAGGACACAATAACGGGATAACACGTGTAAGTTATTTCCAGCATCTAATGATACCTACCTCTCCAGTAAACAGTGAAAGGACACAATAACAGGATAACACTTGTAAGTTATTTCTAGCACTAATGGTACCTACCTCTCCAGTAAGCAGTGAAAGGACACAATAACAGGATAACACGTGTAAGTTATTTCCAGCACTAATGATACCTACCTCTCCAGTAAACAGTGAAAGGACACAATAACGGGCTAGCACGTGTAGGTTATTTCCAGCACTAATGATACCTACCTCTCCAGTAAACAGTGAAAGGACACAATAACGGGCTAACACGTGTAAGTTATTTCCAGCACTAATGATATCTACCTCTCCAGTAAACAGTGAAAGGACACAATAACGGGCTAACACGTGTAGGTTATTTCCAGCACTAATGATATCTACCTCTCCAGTAAACAGTGAAAGGACACAATAACGGGCTAACACGTGTAAGCTATTTCCAGCACTAATGATACCTACCTCTCCAGTAAGCAGTGAAAGCACACAATAACGGGATAACATGTTTAAGTTATTTCCAGCACTAATGATACCTACCTCTCCAGTAAGCAGTGAAAGCACACAATAACGGGATAACATGTGTAAGTTATTTCCAGCACTAATGATACCTACCTCTCCAGTAAGCAGTGAAAGGACATGGTATTGTGTGGTTACTGATGAGGTACGCATTCAGAGTAGAGAGGCTTGGAGACTTTCGTAGCGTGTCTTCGTCATTCTTCCAGACGTACCTTATCGCGGACTGTTCATAGGATACTGGAACACAACAGAAGGAACATCACTTTTTATACTCACATACAGTGACATCTTTATATATATATTGGATTATGATTGGATGTTGAACACAATACGAGGGGTGTTAAAAAAGAAACTGAACTTTTGAAATCGCCCCCCAACCGGCAGAGGGAGCACGCTGCGGCTACTGATTGCACGTAGCGGCAGGTTTAGACAACAAACTACCATTTGCCGCGTTTCGCTCTGACCGCTAATTAGCGAGTTACATCCGCTGAAGTGAGCACGTGCACAAGGTGTTCGTCGGATTAGTGCCAAAGTGACAATGAAAGAGCTTGAAGAACAACGTGAGTGTGTGTGAAATTTTGCTACAAACTTGGCAAAACTTTTACAGATACATTTAAATCGCTTAGCCAAGCTTACGAGGAGGACTGTGTGAGTCTAACGCAGTGCTATGAGTGGTTTAAGCGTTTTGAACATGGCAGAATGTCAGTCAGTGACGATCCCAAGCCTGGACGATCTTTCACATCAACAGATGACGACCATGTCGAGAAAGTTCATGTTGTGATTCGTGGAAATCGTCGTTTAACTGTTAGAGAAGTTGCTGACGAACTGGGCATCAGCGTAGGATCATGCAATCAAATTTTGAGTGACAAACTTGATATGCGTCATGTCAGTGCAAAACTCGTTCCACGTTTGTTGACTGACAATCAGAAACAGACCAGTGTTGAAATAACCCAAGAACTGCTTGCCAATGACAATTAAAACATCCTTAAGTACATCATAACAGACGATGAGACGTGGGTTTATGGCTATGATATTGAAACGAAGGTGCAGTCGTAGCAGTGTTTGGGCAAAGGGTCTCCTCGTTCAAAAAAAGCACGCATGAGTCGGTCAAAGATCAAGCTGATGTTGGTTGTGTTTTTTGACTTCAAAGTCATTGTCCATCAGGAATTTGTACCACGTAGTCAGATGGTAAACCAGGAAGTCTACCAGGGAATTCTAGCGCGTTAGAGGGATGCTGTGCGCATGAAGAGGCTTGAGTTGTGGGGAAACCAGACTTGGATGTTGCATCATGACAATGCGCTGGCTCACGCGTTGCTCCTTGTCCGCAGCTATCTAGCAAAACGTCACACTCCCATAGTGCCTCGTCCACCGTATTCTCCGGACCTAACCCCAGCAGACTTTTTCCTGTTTCCCAAACTTAAAACCACGTTGAAGGGATGTCGTTTCTAAACCATAGAGGAGATTCAGGACAATGCGACAAGAGACCTACGCGCCATCCCACAAAGTGCGTTACAGGAGGCTTTACAAAAATGGAAGCAACGTTGGGAACGGTGTATTGCCAGTAGAAGGGACTACTTTGAGGGTGACAGTGCCTAAAATGTTGTACAGTGAGCAATAAAGATGTTATAGCAAAATTTCAGTTTCTTTTTGAACACCCCTCGTATAGTTGTGCGCGTGCCAATCAAACGTGGCTACAAAGAACATTGTCCCAAGCGTATAGCCCGAACGGATAGTAAGACGCGGTGCTAAATATTATTATTATTATTACTAACATTGTCCAAACTAAAATGATCCGTATCTTTAAAACATCGGTGAAACAAAAGCTAAGCTTCTAAAATAAATGTTGTAGTTTCAAATTAAATATAGTTAACTAAAACATGATTTGAAAAACTAGTCAATATAAATATCCTCAATGAAGTAAATAACGTAATATAATCAAATTTACTATACATTATTTTGTATGTATTATTGCATGGAATTTTTCGTTCATATTGACATAATAAGATAAAATTATATATATGTGTATAATATAATAACTAATTCCCTGGTGTTAAGGAAATTGAAAATTTATAGCGACCGGAATGCAAGCTGGCCATTAAACCAACCCTAGAAAATTCATTTCAATCGCTAATCTGAAACCTAACCTAATTCCATTCTATGTTCACATCGTCATACTATCAACGTCCAGGCCTTCGCCAAGAGGTCTTGTTTAACAACATTCTTCCTTTGTAGACGCGTGTATCTGCTGTGGTGACAGACGGCAATTGGTGGTCTTCCAGCTTGAGGACTGGCGAGGGACTTAGGAGTAGCGATTCTTCACAGACAAAATAAACTGGCATGACACCATAATATCTACAATACACACATATCATACATGGATAATTATAAAGTTGGACACTTACTACTTTCCATGGCGAATGAACAGGTCGGATCATCAAACGGGAATATGTGCAGATGTCCTTGACAGGAGAGGATTAAATGTCGGCTGAAACACAACATTTAATGTTTACAACAATCTGTAGCAAGATTATTAATTTATAACTTCAAAAATATAAACCTACTTTTGATAAGAGATTTGGAAATAAATTGGTATCTAAACTTGGTTAATTAAATAAGCGTTAATTATATAAAATATAATAAATGGTACAGCACACTCGCGCAAACATAATAAAGTTGTATTTGGTAGCTTCGAAAAAAAATTTAAAAATAGGTTTTAGTAGACTATACTTAAAGAAGCTTTCCTTTAAGTAAAACACCAACACATTATCTGGTTATATACAATAAAACTTTATAATTTATAAATTTAAATCAAATTTTTAGGATATATTTCACAAATTTTCAAAATCTATTAAAATAACTACAACACACTGTCTTAGACTGACGTATGGCCGACTAAGGACATGACCCTTCACTACTTCGTGAGGTTCTTCAACAGAAACAGCCTTGCTATCAACATGGGAATTTAAAAAAAAACTCAAGTATCATATGAAGCAACCTCCCTGTAAGTAAGCATCTTCACCAAGAGATCTCCAGTGAACAATATGAAGAAATTTGTTAGTGACGTCAGTCGCATACAAGATGAGCACCCCACATAGTCCTAACTGAAATTGTTCCACCTCATTGATCAAGTTTATCCTAGACGTCAACAGATCACTTTCGTAATTAATTTACTTACATAGGCCTACATACTTAGTGTAATTGATTAAACTACTCAGCCCCACATTAGTTTTAGAATATAGCACCCTCAACAGGACGAGGTTTGTGGGACCACACAACGATTTGTTACGTTGACATTATATATATTAAGCTTGATAGACTATTGTCCTTTGTTGTGTGGTTAATTTAGCTTACATTATATATATTAAGCTTGATAGACTATTGTCCTTTGTTGTGTTGATAATTTAGTTTGCATTATATATATTAAGCTTGATAGACTATGGTCCTTTGTTGTGTGGTTAATTTAGCTTACATTATATATATATTAATTTTGATAGACTATTGTCCTTTGTTGTGTGGTTAATTTAGTTTGCATTATATATATTAAGCTTGATAGACTATTGTACTTTGTTGTGTGGTTAATTTAGTTTACATTATATATATATATTAATCTTGATAGACTATTATCGTTTGTTGTGTGGTTAATTTAGTTTATATTATATATATTAAGCTTGATAGACTATTGTCCTTTGTTGTGTGGTTAGTTTAGTTTACATTATATATATATATTAATCTTGATAGACTATTGTCGTTTGTTGTTTGGTTAATTTAGCTTACATTATATATATTAAGCTTGATATACTATTGTCCTTTGTTGTGTTGTTAATTTAGTTTACATTATATATATTAAGCTTGATAGACTATTGTCGTTTGTTGTTTGGTTAATTTAGTTTACATTATATATATTAATCTTGATAGACTATTGTCCTTTGTTGTGTTGTTAATTTAGTTTGCATTATATATATATTAAGCTTGATAGACTATTGTCGTTTTTGTGTGGTTAGTTTAGTTTACATTATATATATTAAGCTTGATAGACTATTGTCCTTTGTTGTGTTGTTAGTTTAGTTTACATTATATATATTAAGCTTGATAGACTATTGTCGTTTGTTGTTTGGTTAATTTAGTTTACATTATATATATTAAGCTTGATAGACTATTTTCCTTTGTTGTGTGGATAATTTAAGTTTTTTATAATGTACACTCCGTCAAAATTGAAAGGTAGTAACTTATAACTCACTGAGCCAGCGAGGTATGATATTCCTCCACACATGACTGTAGGATAGTTTGCCTAGCTACGCCCAACCCCTAAGTTAGATGAAGGCCTTAAGTTGTTAAATTATTTCTTGACTGTTGGGAAGGAGTGATGGGGGAGGGGTTATGTCTTTTAGCGATGCCCGAATGGATTGATTTAATAAATTAATTTCACTCTATTGTTCTGATATTGATAAAATCAATAACTAATATTTACATACTAAGTTAATTAATCATGTTTGCTCTCATTAACATATGGGCTGATATTTTTTTAGATATTAAAAGTTTAACCACGTCAAACGTTATTTGGGCACGTTTGCCCACATTGATAGGTTTTACATGGTAACATAAAGCAAGTCTCCACTTTTCGAGAATCTTCATTACTGTTTATAGCCAATTATAAATTTAATAATTATTAATTATATATTCCACACATGTAACTTAAATAACAAATTAGCTCTAAAAGATTTTTACTTTATTTGTAAAAAGCTGAGTTTAAAAAAAACTTATTTAATCTAAGGGTCCCAATCCTAGTTTAAAATATTTTATATTATTTCCGGGTGGACAAAAATAAATATTGATAGAATCTAATCCATTGTACATATTTTAGTTATAAAAGTGAATTTATTTGTTTCTTCAAAGTTATCATGACTGTGTGTTACTTTGTCGGAGCATAGTTCAATTCTATACTTTATTAATTGTTACCATAGCGGCTATATTATAAGTATTAGTAAAACGGTTTAATAATTAATACTTTGATTAAGAAAAGGTGTGGTTTATTAAGATTTGTGTTGATTATTATCATTTTATAATAAATTTAAAGTATAAAGCTAATTGTGATTAATTTTGTCAAATCTGTTTTTTACTAAATCAATTCTGGAAATCCAAATAATAAAACTGGCCATGTCGTAGGCAAGTAATAATACAATATCAGAGTGAGGAGGTTTAAATGATAATTGAAAAGCAAGGGTAAATATTGTTTTGTTTTACGAGCATAAAACCAGTTTATATAATATCTCTGCTTTTTTAAGGTATGGAATATAAATATATTTAAGTAAAAATATATTATGGTTCAGTTCTATATTTAAGAATATCTGTCTATAGCCAAGGATACCTGGAATTTCACAACCTATTGCGATGCATTTATTTCTATTCATCATGATGTCTCCTAAGAAAGGATTTCGAATACATACAGTCAGGGTTTGATTTTCTTTTAAAGATACGGCCAAATTTATTTATCTCCTGAACCATTTAACCAATTGCGCTGTGGTTTTTAATTTTGTACTGGACCAATATCCAGGCGTGCCTTAGCATTATTTGTGAATAATCAGGTGTTTCGGTGGGAGTCCCGGTGAAGGGTCAGGCGAATGTTTGTATACATTTACGGAACAACACAATTACTTTGGGGTAGTTTTTATTATTCGTTAGTGTATTTATCCGTACATTTTTAGTATAGTAATTATAATTGTGTGTATTGAAGTAAGTCCCGGTGAAGTGCCAGCCGTATATTTGAATATATCTATGAAACCACACAATTATCATGGTGTAGTTTTGATTATTCTGTAGAATATTTATCCAGGCATTTTTTTAGTATAATAATTATAATTGGGTGTATTGGTGTAAGTACCAGTGAAGTGCCAGCCGGATATTTGTATATATCTATGAATCAGGGTTCTAGTCCTGGCCAGGAATATTGAGACACGTTTTCTTAAATTGTTCCCCAAATTTCCTCCAAGCAAATGTGGTTATATCACCTTAAATTTGTATCTTTTTAATCACTATTAACCAGTAATTAGTAGTAAATATGGTTGAAATAGTTAAGATTATATTACTTATAAATATTCTCCTATAGTTCACTCTAGATTTTATTATCCCCTTCACGGAAGAACGGAATTTCACCTTCTGGCTGATCCACAAAATCCATTATAGCTAGGCCTGTCAGTATTTCCAGGGACTCACAATAAAACACCTGATTAAACTAATGTTCAAACCTGCCTGGATATAAAAACTACGTAAGCCTAGTTGAAAAAAAATTACACTGCAATCGCTTATGTGGTTATAAATATCCTAGATAAAATATACACAACATCCATCCGAAACTTTAACAGTGATTCGAACCCCAAAACCTAGGTCTATCATACTACAATTTTCCCGGTTGATATCCTATAGAATAGAATTAACTACGGAATCAGTTGTTGACAAATATCCGGCTGGTCCTTCACCGAGACTCACAACACAAAACATGATTAAATCATGCTAAAACTTGCTTGAATAAATATTCCAAAAAAAAAACTACATTTAAATCGGTTAAGTGGTTCCATAGATATATACAAATATCCGGCTGGCACTTCACCGGGGCTCACACCAAACCGTGCGATTATAATTATTATTTAAAAAAATGCTTGGATAAATACTCTACAGAATAATAAAAACTACACCACAGTAATTGTGTTGTTCCATAAATGTATACAAACATTCGCCTGACCCTTCACCGGGACTCCCACCGAAACACCTGATTATACACAAATAATGCTAAAGCCTGCCTGGATATTGATCCAGTACAAAAGTAACAACCACACCGCAATTGGTTAAATGGTTCAGGAGATAAATAAATCCGGCCGTATCTTTAAAAGAAAATCAAACCCTGACTGTATGTATGCGAAATCCTCTCCTAGGAGACATCATGATGAATAGAAACAAATGCACCGCAATAGTTTGTGAAATTCCAGGTATCCTTAGCTATAGACAGATATTCTTAAATATAGAACAGAACTATAATATATTTTTACCTAAATATATTTATATTCCAAACTTTAAAGAAGCGGAGATATTATGTAAAGTGGTTTTAAGCTAGTAAAACAAAACTATATTTATCCTTTATTTTCAATTATCATGTAAACCTCCTCACTCTGATATTGTATTATTACTTGCCTACGACATGGCCAGTTTTATTATTTGGATTTCCAGAATTGATTTAGTAAAAAACAGATTTGACTAAAATAATCACAGTTAACATTATACTTTAAATGTATTATAAAATGATAATAATCAACGCAAATCTTAATAAACCACACCTTTACTTAATCAAAGTATTAATTATTAAAGCGTTTTACATATAGTTATATTATAGCCGCTATGGTAACATTAAATAAAGTATGGAATTGAACTATGCTCCCACAAAGTTATACACAGTCATAATAACTTTGAAGAAACAAATAAATTCACTTTTATAACTAAAATATGTCCAATGGATGAGATTTTAACAATATTTATTTTTTGTCCACCCGGAAATAATATAATATATTTTAAATTAGGATTGGGACCCTTAAATTACAGAAGGTTCTTTTAAACTCAGCTTCTTACAAATAAAGTAAAAATCTTTTAGAGCTAATCTGTTATTTAAGTTACATGTGTGGAATATAATAATTAATCATTAATAAATCTATAATTGGCTATAAAGAGTAATGAAGATTCTGGAAAAGGGGAGACTTGCTTTATGTTACCATGTAAAACCATTCAATGTGGGCAACAGTGCCCAAATAACGTTTGACGTGGTTAAACTTTTAATAGTTAAAAAAAAATATCAGCCCGTATGTTGATGAGAGCAAACATAATTAATTAACTCAGTATGTAAATATTAGTTATTGATTTTATCATTATCAGAACAATAAAGTAGAATTAATTTGTTAAATCAAACCATTCGGGCATCGCTAAAAGACATAACCCCTCCCCTATCACTCCTTCTCAACAGTCAAGAAATAATTTAACGACTTAAGGCCTTCTCTAACTTAGGTGTTGGGCGTAACTAGGCAAACTATCCTACAGTTATGTGTGGAGGAATATCATACCTCGCGGGCTCAGTGAATTATAAGTTGCTACCGTTCAATCTCGACGGAGTGTACAGTTTTTTGTAGCACGAGCTGTTGGCTCGGTTTGAATTTAAAATTTCGCGCTCCTCCAGCTGTAAAAACAGATGGCCTAGTCTCGGCCATGTGTTTTATATTAATTAGTTTCGCGTGAGTTCGCGAATGTGCGCCGGTAAGGTTTGTTCTTGGAGTCGGCGTCACTCTCTGCCATGTGGTAATCTCGAATAGACCTGTTTCAATAAATCCGAAGAAAAGATTGAAAACTCAAGACATAAGCAATGTTGAAAGTAAAGTCATGATCATACAGAACAATTTATATTTATTATATTAGTGTTAAATGTAAATCATGATAAAATATTGTCTATCTCCAACTCTTAAGAACGGATCATGACCAACTGCCCTCCATCGTTGGGAGACCGTCTACGGTATTTGGAATATTCGTCATCTCCGTCAACATAGCTCTTTGAATTATCTTGAGATAATTTTGTTTGCCTGCATGCATGGGGACGATCTGTCTGTGCCATTTACTGTGTGTTTAGCTTCACTTGCACGCAGTTGAGTGTCGATGTTAGAGTGTTATATCTTCAAAATTATCACCGTTTCTACATCATAATGTATGCTCTTTCTTTTCTTGAAAGTACAATACGTCTGTCATCGCTGTTGCCATGCCAAAATGCATATAAAACATTTTTATTGCCTTTTATGTCACTGCTCAGCTTCTTGAAGATATATCAATTTTAATTGACGTATAACCATCCAAGAGTAATTAATTGCACATGAATTAAAAACTACCGAATTCAAATCTACTCAGTAGTTCTTTAGTTATGAGCGAGTTTATAATAAGAGCAGAAACCATCCTTTATATGAACCCGTGAATTTAAAACAACCAACTAAACTAAAATGTGATTTATCTTTGGATTTACTATTGAAATGTATATTTACTCTTTGGATTTGGCAATTGAGTTTTGCAGAAATATAATGAATCATACATTCAATAGGGTGAATTCATCATTGATCGCGAGCTTTAAGAAACAAATATTTTTAAAATATCCATTTTATTTAATTCTTTTTTGTTTTGCTAATAGTGCACCTTCCTAGTAAAAATTATATAATAAAAAAATTCAATTCAATATGTTTAGTGGTAGCTTAAATCTGACTCAACAAACAAACAAACTGACACTTTGTTTTATTATTGGTAGTAAGATATATTTTCATATTTATTCGTAGACATCATAAACTGCTAGCTAAACTTTTATTGACAAATTATACATTCTCTATTTGTATTACCTTAATTGAATGAAGATTAATTTTCTATGACGAACTTAAGATGGTGTAAAATCGATATTAACATCGAAACATGTCATCATAGATGACTAAGCTAATATCAAATAAGAAGAAGGGAATATAATTAAAGAAGATGTGTCGTTTATTGCTCCTGACAAAATTAAATACGAACATTATCAAACATTCCTTGATCAATTAAATTACGCATATCGATATGAAATAATGTTTCAGTTACATTTGTAATTTATTCCTATTTTTTAATTAGTTAATTAAAAAAGCTACATTATTTATATAAACATTCTAAGACCCTTAAATATTAGGGATAGAACAGTCAATAATTAAGAGGAATGTAAGATAAATTATTTATCTTACATTCCTCTTAATTTACCTAAAACTATTGTTAATTGACGTTTTATTCAATAAAACTCACCGCATAAGATAATTGACGGTTCCATTCCGATATATCCTTAACGCGAAGTGCACAGGTATTAAAGGATCCTTGAAGTCACCGTGCATGATGAAGTATGTGTCCGGTAACCATACTTTGTCATGATGATGAATGGCATTCAGGAAGTCATAGTTGCTCTGATTGTTGTACCTTAACCGGGGATCGAACCATTGTTGCTGAAGTAGGAACTCAACCTCATATTTCTGAAATAAAAATATATTAAAAATTAAAAATATAAACTATTGTCAGTTTATTCATGCATACCATCAAATTATGTGATTTTAGTGATAATGATTTTAGATTCATTAAAGCTGGCCAATCATAATATGTAAGTGATGGTCTAAAATTGAAATCAGGCAATGCTGATAATGATTGACCCCTATCTAAATTGTCAAATATATTTAAATGAGGTAAGTAATAGTTTAGTAATATCAATATGTTGGATATATTATTATGTCGGTGTTCCTGATATTTTTGATGCCTTGGAGGAAGATTTAAAGGATATAACTGCCGAAAATTTTCCCACAAGTCTTACTCTGTCTGGCTTCACACTTTCGCTGGAAAACAAACACAGAACAGAAACGTGGTCACGTGATGTTCTCTAAGCCAATCACAATATTTCCGACTCTTTAGCGCGAGTTGCTCTGCCGAAGTTCAACTTCTCTCTACTATGTCCGCTCTACCTGAGATCTTCGGCACGCGGGAACCAGTCAAATCTCAAAACCAACCCTCTCAAATCAGAGCGCATGCGCTGTAGAGCTAACAGTGAGCAGACAACAACGTTGTTCGTTGTGAGGAGATTTGAATTAACCCATTAATGTAAAGCGTGTGTATCGATATATTGGATTGAACCACACCTCAGTGTTATAATTTGAAAAAATCCATTTGGAGAATGATCTAAAATATATGTTTCTCCACTAGAAAATAAAATATGTTGATAATCAGCTGTTTTAAAGCATTGCATTGCATCATGGGCCAACATATAGCGTATGAATTGCTGAACTACTAAAGCAGATTCTGATTCCTACTTTCGGCGAATGTGGGAATCCAGCTTTAGTCTAACAATAAAACTGCAAAATAAAAAAATACCGGTAAGACTGCTGGGAATAATAATATATATAACGGTTGTAGAATTATACTCATCTTTGTTTGTATTTCGTAACCCGGCAATAATTTTAACATATTGTCCATAAAAGGTTGGAGCGGTGACATTTTTAAATACCATGCACTATTCAGTTGATTTATAGGCTAACATAATAGCCAACCCTGGAAAGTCAAGAGTTGAAACTGTCCGCTGATTGGTACACCAAAACAAATTACAATGAGATGTTGCGCTTAGTGTCGTGTTTATAAATGCCTGAGTGATATAATTATTTAAATACATCTGAACCAAATTATAACTACTGTACAAGACAAATTATAATAAAAGGGTATTTTTAATGGAAATGTGTAAATATATAAAAACACATACAGAATAGAGCTTAAATAGCCGCAGCATCTAGAAAATAGGCTAAAGGTGTATAATGTCCAACAGAAGTTGTATTCTATATAAACTCAATTCTTTAAAAAATAACAATGTAAACTAGTGGTTTCTATGTTTAGAGTAAAAAATTCACAAATCATTTATAAGAGAACACAAATTACGTTAAAAATTCACGAGTGAAATAAATATATCACAAAAAATGGTAGTGGAGTCATCAATGACCTCAATAGTAATTAATCACTGACTGTTGGATTACTGGTAGTAGGAGGGACAAGATCTACTTTCAAAGAAAATATAAAATCTGACCCACTGAAACAAAAGTTAGAAGTAGAAGATTTGTCATCATTTAAAGAAAGTGCATTGAACATATCTTACGTTACCGGTCGTATTGGACATCAGTCCTAATATATAATACAAAATAACATCTTGTCTGTGTTTTTTCTTATTGCTCAGTCACGCACAATCTACTCCACCGATTATGGTGAAATTTCACATGGATACAGATTGCAAGTCCTCGTAGCACGTTAACTATAGTCTCTTCTTTAAACACAACAGATATAATGTTTTTTTAAATATCCTGTCTTAAACTTTGTGATCAACCGCTATATTCTCCCATTAATTTTCATCTGTCTTACTTGATCGTCAAATATACTTCAAAGCCATAGAGTAATAAAAGAATGAATTTGAATCTTAAATACAAAGATAACCTATATTAATGTGTTGGTTGTTTTGTATACACATTAGTAGGCAAATCGTGTTTATTTAACAGAATAAATCTTACACATTAGTAAATTTCATCATATTTGTTTGATTTGATCTTACATTCACCCTGATAAATATTCGATTTTAAAAAAGTATTCTATTATTAAAATGGAGCTTGAACAGAAGAGTAGACAAGGGAATAATCAAATAAGCTTAGGTACTGTACCGTGGCTACAGACGGACCTGCCACCAACAACAGTTTTCTACTTACCCTATTCACCAGAAAAGCCGCGGTCTCGTTCAACAACTACAATCACGCCACGGAACGACCTTGTTGTACGTACTGCATAAAAACTTTGAATGGGAAGTCAGCCACGTACTCGTCTCTTCTCCACAATAAGACAATCCGTTCGAAGCGCGCATGCGCGAGAGTGAAATTCTAAGTGGATATCAGTGGCTCAGGCGTCCGTGGTTACCCCCACCCCCCGTTGCTATGTGAGTCTCAACTGCGCTGTGGAAGAGTGGAACCTTGTGATTGGACATTGATGACGACTCGATGATGTAATTCTTTCCCACCTAGTTTCCCCCACTGGGCAGAATCAAATATAAGCCTGTGGCCCGTAATGAATGTCACTCTTTGATGCTGGTTAGGTATAAGGAATACTTGGGCGCATTGTAGGCCCTAGGATCGTCTTAAACGTAAGCTATTGTTATGGATGGAAAATAATCTTTGACCATGAACATAGTATATTTCAGGTCATGGCTCAAATCGTGGAGGAGTTTAGGAAATTCATAAGTAAATAAGGGAAATTAATATTTGACCATGAACATTGTATATTTCAGGTCATGGTTCTAAACATGGAGGAGTTTATGGAATTTAAAGTAAAAGAGGGAAATTAAACTTAGACCATGAACATTGTATATCTGAGGTCATGGTTCAAATCCTGGCGAAGTTTAGGAAAATTTATTGTAAAAGAGGGAGATTAAACTTTGACCATGATATTTATATATTCAGGTCAGGGTTGGAATCTTGGTCATAAGGAGTCAGTCTATCTGAAGTTGATATGTGTTTGTTGATAAAATGGGAGATACCAAGTCTTGTAACTGTTAGATGACTTTATTTCTTGTAGGTTTATTTACTATCTCATGGGAAATGTTAAGTATTAGGTTATTTATATTGTTTACAGTCTGATGACTTTATTTCGTGTAGGTTTGTTTGCTATCACATGGGAAATGTTAAGTATTAGGTTATTTATATTGTTTACAGTTAGATGACTTTATTTCTTATATGTTATGTTTACTATCTTCGAGACATATTAAAAGTTAGTTTGATGTAAATATTAACTTACAGTTTTGAGAGCATTATATTCTCATGGGGAGGTATATTATTTGTACACCTTTAAGTTTTAATAGAGACGGTTTCCCTGTCAATGTCAGATAATGATATCCTGTTTTATATTTTTGTTAATGAGGAGTATTACTTTGTTATTCATAACCGAGTATTGATATCAATCAAAGTTAGATATACCAAATTGTACAAATTATTTAATGCTGATAATCATCAAAATAAACGAGCCCTCGGGCTGTATTTGTAGCCTTCGCTTGTTCTTGTCTGAACCCAGACTACCTCATGGTTATGTCCATGGACATAGCCATAATATCTCTGGTAAGACAAGGGTGTTGTTGGGCTCGCTGAAAGTTAGAGGAAATAGGCCCCCTGTGATTACCCCTTTTTATGTTGTAATTTAAAACCTCGCTATCTGTGATTACTGGTTGGACTTAGGCCTTTCGGCTAAGGTACGGTCCCCACAGAGGGCGTACGGTTGAGTACATTTTTGTGATAAAAATATAGCTTCTAGTATAATAAACTTCATATTGCCTTAGGAATGCCTGAAGACCTCCGGAGTGTTTTTAAAATACTTCAACTTATATTAAGAGCCTAACGCCTTGGACAATTTAGCTGCCAGTACGGGTTACTGACTCTTCACATACTCACCAAAGAAACCTAGGATTGTGAAACTGAGCGCTTATTAATTTGATATATTTGGTGAGTCTGACACAGTCGACCAATTGATCCTACTAAAGTTAACACTAAAAAAAAATTTTGTCAAAAAATGTACTTGCCTGAAGTTTGTATCTTGGAATTATTATCTTTACTTGTATATTATATTATATTATGGTATTGAGCATTTTATCACGAGATGAGATATGTATATCCCTATAAAACTAGGAAACAAACGGGAATAGCTTAGAATAGGTGCTCAGGGAAACTGAAGAATGTGACACAGGCACTTTTTTAACTTTATATATATACACTTCTATATATTTTCAGCCTTACACCTAGTACTGCGTGACTACTGATACAATAAAATAATAAAAGCAAGAATCAAATAGCCAGAGCTATTATATTTGTTTTAGTGAGGATTTACTCACATTTAAATATATTCTGAACATTGAAAAATTACACTTTGACACGGGAATAGAATCCGGGACCTTTGGCTTAGTATGCCAATTCTCTAACCACTTTGCTATCCAGGAATCGTCCCGTGCCCAGGGTCAGTCTTTATTCATATTTTAAGGCAGAGTCTATGATGGACGTGCGGAAATTGTCGGCTACAAATGCGTGATATATTAAAATCACGAGCTATCAGATAACGCAGCCACCTTTGATTCTGTAGTTCGCTTATTGCGATTCCCGCAAGTCCATCACAGACTCTGCCTCAAAATATAATTGAATAATTACCCTGGGCGCGGGACGATTCCTGACTAGCTCAGTGGTTAGAGCAGTGGCGTATTAAGTCAAAGGTCCCAGGTTGATTCCCGTGTCCAAGTGTCATTTTTAAATTTTCATAATAAAAAAGAAAGCTACAGTTTGGGATTCATCTGCGTACTCAAAGAAAACCAAGGCGGTGCTCCAGTTTTGGGTTATTTTATTTTAATATTATAGGTTACGTGCAAAGTGCAGACGATATTTGAATTCACGACACGAGCGCGCAAGACGGCACATTGTTAAGTTCTCGCAAGGAATATCTTAGCAGCATCATGTTTACTGCGATCAAATACTCGAAAATCCTAAATCATAACTCTACCTTTCTCTTAAAATACTTGGGCAATCACAGTAGTTTTTTCTGAATCTGTTATAAAAATCTTAAAAGAGATGAGGATATTATTAAAATTCCCATATTCCAATTGGTTTGTTTTGAAAAAGGTATTTTTTAATTAAATAACTAAAATGAGGTTTTTACTGCAGACATATTTTCACTCTATGTAAATTTTTTTCCCTAATTGAGATAGATGTATAGTATAAGTGTATGAAATGATCATCATGAATTGAATTTTATTTTGATATAAGACTCATTCCTCTAACACCAATACTTTTCACAGTTTGATGTGTTTAGTTATGAGCCCTTCACGCACGCCAGGTTTTCGATAAATTGAAGGTTGTTAAAAAAAAACAGCTCGTCATTCCGTCCCTACATTTATTTATCCTGATCTACTATTACTATATTTACACTTTACAACCATTATTATTATTATTATGTTAAATACTCTTAGTCACTTTTGGCTGTGCACTCTATTTATAACCTATTCTACATCTATTGTAAATTAGTGAATATATAAATATTAAATTTATAATTTTGGTCCACTTTGTCTGACAATAATTCAGTTTAGTCACTAAAACGTCTAACTTCTGTGTTAAAGGTCCCGGGTTAAATTCACGACATGCTATATATTAATCTTTGGTGAAGTGTCAGCCTAAGAATGGTTTTTTGAGATTTGAATAGCACTATATTAATTTATTCTATAAGTCATGTGCTTATATTATAAGTGTGTTCAGAAAGTGCACATTAAATATCCTTAGTAAAAAAAGAATTAAAAAAGTTGAAAGGGATGTAGTGCTTTTTACAAGACAAACCAAACTTTATTATTACTTACATTATTAAATCACAATTATAATGTCCAGACTCCCTTCAAGCACAATCGTCAATCAGTGATAGAACGGAATGACGAACCGGTTTATCTAACAATATTCAGTCAGGTCATTTGGGCTGGCCTAACACGGGTACACGTCTCACAGCTCCTCACGCGTTCTCGTATGCCTTGGTTCATACGTTCTCAATAGAACATCTTTCTTACTTTCGCGATCCCTAAGTGTCCTCCCAGGGGGCATTCATGGTAATACCTTATTACAACGTCTGTACGTATCTCCAGGACACCAACTTTTCAACCTATTTTCTCTGATGCTCTAGTCAAAATAAGTTATCCCTGCATTTTAAATTTAACCACCGGCCTTCCCTCAGAAACATCCTTATAATTTGTTCCCAGAATTGGTTCATTCTTCTGTGCTAACCTATTAGGATGTAAAGTTCTTCAGCATTTGTATCCATATCCCTAGTGGAACTGAGTCTCTTTTATCGTCTCTACCTGTCTCACTCTCATCTTCTTCAAACATCTGAAACAGGCCATCTGCAACGCAGTTATTCTTTCCCGGGATGTGGACTATTTCGAAACGTAACTATTCCAACCCTGCTATTCACCTCCCTATCTTCCTCGTTTGCCCAGGGTGATTCAGTAGCCAGGGAAGTGCTTGTTTGTCGCAATGAAGGTTAAACTGGTTATGCTCCAGATACGCCCGGAATTTTTCAGTACCGAACACCACGTCCAGAGCTTCCAGTTCGTACGTAGACTAATTCTTCTCGTGACTGTGGAGTATCCTAATCGCATAAGCCACAGGCGGCATGCAACCTACTTATACCTGGGCTAACACTGCTCCCAGCTCGGATGATAAGGCGTCGGTTTGTGGCACGAATTTCTTTTTGAAATTTGCCATCTTCAGTACCGGTGGAGTGACGATGTCCTCTTGGAGACTATGGAAGGCTTCCTTGTTGGTTTCTGACCATCTTAGAGGGTTTCTCGTTTTCTTGAGGCTTTTGACGAGAGTTTGGTGATAAACCATCGATAAAATCCTACCATTCCTAGGAACTGAGCTAATTTGCGCCCCGTTTTGGTGTAAGGGGAATTATCGTATTGCCTTGATCCTCTACGGTTCGGAATATATATGATGCCCAATAAAATCAATTTATGACACCCCGAATAGAATTTAATCGGGATTTACCATTAACCTTGACCTTCTGAGCCTGGTGAGTACTTTCCTCACGTGTGTCAAGTGCTCATTCATGTTTTAGAGTACACCACAAGGTCATCCAAATAGTTTAAAAGAAAATCGGGTTGTACGAAAAGGATGTTCAAGAGTCGTGTGAATATTTGGGCCCCGGTGGCTAGCCAAAACGATAAGACGTTGAACTCGTACAACCTAACCTGTGAAATGAAGGCAGTCAACGGTCTGGTCTCTTCGGACAGAGGTATCTGGTAATATGCCTTGTTAAGGTCGATAATTGTGTACACCGCAGCTCCACCTAAGATTGCAATGCCATCTCTATGGTGGGCATTGGCGTCTATTTATATTTGACTTTCTGGTTCAATTTTCTATACTCTATAACCAACCATCCCTCTTTGTTTTATTTAGAAATCAGAAAGAAAGGAGAATCGTAGGGACTGCTGTAACGTCGTATTATATCCTTCTGTTCAAAAGATTGTATGTGTTCTATTAGTATCTGAAATTTAGGGGGTACATATTAATAAGGTTTGGATCTCACTGGGGTCAAATCGTCCAGTTCTATCGAGTGTGTCACTACATCAGTACGCCTGACATTGTTTGTCACTACGTCCGGAAATTCTTCTATCAGACTCACCAAGTCTGCCTTCGTTGAGTAATTTAACATACAGACCGGCCTCTCTTCTGAACTACCTATTGTCTCCAATGGTACCACAAATCCTGTTGTAAACGGGAACGCCACCTCCTCCTTGTGAAAGACTCTATTCAGTCCCAAATTAACTATAAGCCTCTTCCCTAAGATAAATTCCTATAGTAATAAGGTAGATATAAAAAACCAGACAGGCCACATAAATGTCCCTATATTTAGTGATCCTTTTGCCTTTCCTTAGAACTTTAAGGGCTGTCCATTACCTAGTATGCATGTTAACGCACACTTTTCTATCCTTCGTACTACTCTGTTCTTTAGAAGTTTGCGATATAACTCTCCAGAAAGCACATTATCTCCCGCCCCTGTATCTAAGAGAGCGACAGTAGATGTATTTCCCATACTGATTCTCACCACTCATAATAGACTATTTACCTTCCTTACTCATTGACACTTTGCTTCTTTTGGTTCCTCGAACGCAAATTAATGTGTGACATTCGGTCCACCCTTGTCATTTTTACTACCCCTTGGAAGAGGACACTCTCTTATCAGGTGATTAGTAGATCCGCACCGGTAACATTTTCTAGGAGAATAAGGTGGTTCTCTTACTTGCTTGGTTTGTAGTGTTTGTAGATCTCCTACTACCTTTGCACCAACCTATTCACGGGTGAGAGTCCCTGCTGTGGATGCTGTTTAAATCCTCCCGGTAGTATTCTTTGTCTATCTGACCAAATCATCCAGTATTTGTTTGGCAGGAAAGGTCAGTACATACTTATTTGTTATGGGAGTATCACCTTTTATTGTGAAATCTCTTTCTGAGCGAAAAAAGCACGTTACCACCTCATACAATTCTTTAATGGAGTTAATCCGTGACCGTTCAATGTTTATTTGATTTCTGGTACTAGGTTTTTGTAAATTCTGGCCACCCACCGAGGTAATGAGAACTTACCGTGGCGTTGTATTAGGGGGTGGATGTCCACTTTACACTCGGCTACACATTCTCTTGTCCATGCTGTTGGCCTCTGATATCGTCTTCTAATATTACCCGGTAATTTGAAGGAAAAATTTGCAATCTAAAAACCCCTATGAAATCATCCTAGGTTTTCCAGGTGCTCATGTTTTTCCGGACCTAGCTCAGTCCTCTCCCTGAGAATAGTTCTGGTAAGGCTTTCAATCCTTTTTTGTCAGTGAGCTGGTAAATTTATTTGAGTTCAGTTAACCTTTCGATAAAGTCGATCTGTTGTATCTGATTCGTAAACTTTCCTTTCTAATCACGCACTAGATTGACAACGAAAAAAGCCGAACTCCCCCCTCGGTGAGTATCCCTTGGGTTAAACTCCCCAAAACTGCCTCGTCCCGACGGGTTTGGTCAAACTGTTCCACTTCTGAACTTCTGTTAGTGTACTATTTCCACGACTGTTGGCCACAGCCTCACCTTTCCTTGTTTCCATCGTTCCAGGTGCTGACGTGCCTGGCTGTCCCAAAGTATTTTGTACGTCAAATTCCCGTATGTTTGGACCCTTTATTAAGGCTAGGATAAGTGTATGTAATTTAAAGCTTTATTCCAGGTGTTGTTTATTTTTTACCTCCAAAGATGGGTCGTCCATTCAGGCACGCTCCGCTCTGTCGAGATTGTCTCGACACTTAGTTAACTATCTCTTCTCTTAAAAATAGCTAGGCTTCAGATTCCCCTTAGTTTCTTCTCTTATGTTTTCAAACTTAAGTGACAGGTGAGGGCCCTCTGTTTAAAATCCAGGAACTAGTTCCATATTGATCAATACAACGTCTTCGTTTTCCTCTCGATCTATCAATTCCGACAAATGGCATCGCTTCTCCGCCACTGAATTGGCCGGGGTCACTCCCCTTACTGAAATCTCGTAGAACAATTTGTCCTTCACCAGCCGAGTAGGGTCCATCTCACCAGGGTCTACGCGTCAACCAGGAATAAACATATTCCCACCGTGTTGTTAACGCAGGTAGGACCCAGTACTCTTGGTTTAGAAATAAATGTCCTGTAAATTATCAATGCTCCTTGACTGTGTCGAGAGCATCCCACGTGATATACAATGTAAACAATTTCTAAACTAGACCTTTGTAAGGGAAGTAGCCCACCATCACCTTAATATCATCCAATATTTGTAAATATATTTAACACTATGAAGAAATAACAATATTTACGTAACATAAAAAGACTGTAAAACTAATTTTGATTTAAAACCCCAACTCGAAAAGTACATATACAATTATAAGGTCCCCCATGAACATTTTATTAGCATTGAATTTTACAAGTCCCAAATACTATATTCTAAGTTTGAAGAAAAACATATTCAAAACTTATTAGCAACTGTTTATAATGGGACCAATATTTGTTCTTAGGTTAAAATTAGAAGGAAATAATTCTGTCTCCCTACCAATGTATCCCAACATCGTATGATAAGTAATTGTTACTTCTTAAGACCACGAGACTTTGTATATGTAAAGGAGTAAATCTATTTTTTGTGCTAACAAAATAGATTTAGTTAAAGCAAGGTTTCAAAAGATTAGCCTAAACAATAAATAATTGTTTGCGTTTGGTTAAAATTTGGATTAATCATACAATCTCCAACAAGTTTGTTTGCGTTGTTTTTATAAATGTTCCCTTTTAACATGTTCACTTGACAGTCGTCGACCCGTTCACCTCTATCCTAGTTGCCTTGTAAACATTAAATCGACCTGTTCTATGACGACACACTATATATATTCAAAAAACATTGACCTTGTTCAAAACGATATTACACCTGCGGATCACTACGATAACTATCTGTATACATATATATTTTTAAAGGTGTTGAAATTAGTTTGTTGAAAGATTTTTTTATCTCAATTTCAAAGTGGTTTCACGACACAATATACAAGTCATCCATGGTCACAGTAATAATCGTCACGATCCCGGTCCAAAGGGTTAAAAACCCAATAGTAATCTACTATAATAATGAATATGTTCTTCCAAATCATGTTTCTTTGTGAGTTGTCAAGGTTCTCCGAGACTCTCACGTTATGTGACATCATGGTGACCATTACCACACTCCAGCCCATATTTGATAGCCCCAGACGACTGCTGCTGTCGTTCTTTGTTGTTCCCCTGTGTGGTCGGTCTGGACGTCATTAGACCCGGATGTTGGATAACTTCTTGTCGACTTTTGGACTGTTGGATGTCGGCTGAGGTTACCTCCACAAGTTATTCTATTACCTCACTTGCAAATTTAATTTAATTTTTGAAAATTTTCACTGCCACTTGGTCACTAACCATGATCTGCTACCATATTTGTACCCTTTTGTTATCACTAGGTACATTTCCTCGACCCAACTTGGTACTGATACGTCACAACACGGTCACGTGACCTCATTAACCAAGAAGATTCCGCTAATTTAGCTTTGATACTTGATGATTACCCCTGTTATTTATTCACAGAACTATACTAATCTCCTTGTAAAGAAAACAAGTTGAGGATAAGTTCAACATAGTTATATTAATGAGTATATTGATTAACTTTGATAGCCCACAATATTGAAGGGCAAATGAAACAGAACACACGTAAACACACTAATTTATCCACTGGACTACTGGGCATTCAAGAACCATTTTCCGTCTGACACTGCTGTACTTTGTAGGGCGCACGGGCCAGCCCTAACCTGTTCAACATTCCGTACATCACTGAACTATTCTTATACACTCCACCTCTGACCTCAGTGGGTGTGAAGTGCCATCCGTGGGAACACATTTCAAATAGTCCACAATGTGTGACAGATGGTACAAGCCCGAAAACAGCGAATGGACGAATTTTTTGCTCAACCCTAATATTGAATGTTTTAAAATGACCAAAACCCAAAGATATATTCAATCAAGAGGTACCTGGAGCCAATAAGTTATTTTCCTTTAGCCTTGATCCTAACAGTTCTGAAGAATCTTTAGGAAGACCCAAGTTTCTGACTAAATCGTTAAGTTCAATCTGTGAAAAAAGTTTGGGCTCGCTGCTCTCTGAAACATCTTGATATCCTTCATATGTGCTCACTCACCGTCATTTCTTCTTCGAGGGCTTTTAACGAGTCAATGTAATGTCTTGAAGTGCTCATTAGTTGGAATGGCGTCCTCTTTCATTTGCCCTAAAATACTGAAACACTGCCACAGCTTATGAATCTATGAAATCCCATCAGAGCCTTTATGAAGTAGTCAGTGTTCCAGCCATCTGATAGTTTATGGTTGTGCTTGCCAACAACACTTTGAAGGGAGACAATCTGAACATTTTCTTGCTTACCCATTTTCACATAAACTTGGCATTTAATTTGTTGAATGAAACCTAGCAGAGTGATTAGGATCTTGGTGTGATCAGCATGAACAACAACTGTAGAGATGTTGCTCTCTCCAACATGTGCAGCATGTAAGGCTAGCCTTGTGTCAGCCTCTTCGTGGTCACAAGCAAGTTCAGCAGTTTTGTCGCTCCAACAGATGTTACTTTCCAGAACTTGTCTTCATTATCAATGAACATAACTCTACTCTGCAGTTTGTTTTGATAAATGGGTGTGCTCCACAAATCAATTAGAAACTTAATGAGTTTAAGCTTGGTTGAACTAGCTGTAAGGAACTGTAGCCAAAACTTAGCTTTGATGCTTTCTTTGATATTTACATAAAATGCAGTTGTATTATTATCTTGCCGGTGAGCCTCTTCGAAGTGCTTAATTGAGTTAGTTTTGTACAAATCAAAAACTCTCTCGATTTTGTTTCCTGGGCTCTGGAATATTGTCTCACCAATAGAAACTGTACAATGTTCTGTGAATCTCAGTAATTATTACACATAATCATTATTAAATTCCACTTATTACTCTTGGCAATTCAGTTTGGCGGAATTTAAGCATATGAGCTTTGCGTGATGCATTTAAGACCTGGTATAGCGGGATATTATTCAGGTTTGACCCTCGTTAGGGCTTTTATCGTTGTTTCAGCCTTAAAAATGAACTGTACCTTTTTTTGTAGGAAATTTATAGCTAAACAAATTTTGTATGAATATATATTTTTTAATTTATGCTTGGTAAGGGAAAAAATAAAAAAATGCGTTTTTCAACGTTTTTTTAGCAAAAAAGATGGAGAAGCTACCAATTTAGATTTCTGGGTTGTAATATTCGTAATCTACCCCCAAAAATTAATAAAATGTTTCCTCACACGTCTCTACAGCAGAAATGATACTATTTTGTTCGCCTAGTTGATAGACTTGGTCACTACTACAGACAATGTAAATATCACTATTAAAATACAACTACAAACATTGTCTCCTTAAACATCATTAAAGAATAGAAACCATAATTAATAACATTTTTATAGCTATATTTTTTACTTGAAATATATTTATGAAAATTCCATGCTTATTCAAATAAAAATATGAAAGTAAATGGATGGATTTTGTTCAATGCTGGGATGTAAGTATGAATAGTCTGACTAAATGGAACAAGAATATTACCTATCAAACACACAAACAATGTAAACCATTCTATTGTGTCCAATAAATGAATGTAAATTTGTCCCTTGAGTGGAGGTGACTTGATTAATGTCAGCTCTTTACACACCATGTGTTCAACTGTTTATCTAGTATTCATCTGTTTGTTATTGAATCAGGGCTACCAACAGTTCGGCTCCTCGTTTGAGTCAACATCGGTACAGAAAAGTGGATTTTAGTTTATTTGACAGATTTGCACAAGGAATGGATGAACTTCATAATTTGTAGCCCAAATCAGATAATTGTATTTTATGTTTCCAGTCGTGCAAACTCATAATGATTAAAATATTCAAAATTTGTCGGCCTATATGTATTTATATAAGAATAATTTATTGTTACGTCATAATATTTAAACTCATTCTGAAAAAGTAACCTATGGTCTTAAACTATCCCTTGATTATATCTGATAGCTCAGAAAAATTTATTAAATTAGTTTATACTGAAATTTCTAGGCGAAGTGATGTCTCATTAAATGATTTGTTAATAAACCTAACCCAGAACACAAATTTTATGAGGACGAAATCTTAGAATTAATAATACTTACAATTTTGAATTACATAGATAGGCTACATATATTCAATAATAAAGTTATAGTAGCTTAATTATTGATTATTCATAAAAGTTGAAATTAAAATCATTTTATCAGTTTTAAAGCCACAATGATGAACAAGTGGTTTGAGGCATCAGACTATAAGATAATTATGTACTTTGTGGCATTGCATCCATCACACTTAACCGTCAATAAATCCATTGCACTTAGTCACCATTAAAGCCAGGTTAATTCGTCTCAAATAGCTCTATCACCCTTATTCGCATTTGAAGCTATTTCACATCATCACCATTGAGCCCTTTTCTTTGAATTATTGCACTTAGTTAACAATAAAACTATTTCACTGAGGAGGGTTTTCCATATGTATCTTACAATAAGGTTCCCCATTTATATCCCCTAATAATGAATATATTATATTCAATGGACAAGAATTATTATGATCCTTGATTAAGTCAAATAAATATAAACTTATTAATAGTAGTTGAAAAAAGAACATTTTGATATATCATAAATATTGAAGAAGATAATAAAGTTAGTTCAACTAATAACAATTAGTTCTTCTTTGGGAGCTATAATCTTGTGTCAATTGCGTTAGAGCTTTCAAGTATTCATACAGATATAGACCAAATAACGTAATAATAAGTAAATAGATGATTAAAAATTAGTTATCTGCTTTATGTTTAAAAACTAATTGTGTGTTTGAATTCTAACATAAATTGTCAAAACAAATAGTTAAATACATTCTATCATCCTTTTAAAAATAAATTTAGAAGAACGTTTTTCAAAAAGTTATAACCTAGTGCTATCGTTCATAAAGTGTCAATATTATCTAATATCCAACAATTACACTATTTTATAGGAAATAAGGAAATATATTTTACTTTTCTTATCCCCATAGGACCAAGTGAAAAAACTATTTTTTTATTTTCGTATGTCTTAAACCTTAGATATATGGGCTAAAACCTGTTGACACTATTAATGAAATAGAGGTGTGGAGTTAACGAACAAAGAATTTAAAATGAACACTTCCTTCAGCTTAAGGGTGACATTTTTTCAATCAAAAATATGACTCTTTATTTAAATTGATATAAAAATAATATGATTTATATGGGATAAGAAATTATGAAGATAATTGACCTTTAAGACTTTAAGTGTATAAATGATATTTAAAACAAACATTCCCTTGATTAATTTTAAAAACCGTGTCTATACCTAAATATAATTTCCAATTTTCTTCAAAAGGAGGAATTCTACGGTTTCGGTGAGACCTTCAGTAAAAGACTCTGCTCTCCACTCGTTAAACGCTCTGTTCCTCGGACCTACCTGTAAAGAGGCCATGGCGTGGTTTACTTCTTCCAGCTTGAACGTTTGTTGAAGGCGGCCCTAATAAGAGAGCCGAGGCGCGCTTTCAGCGTCCGTGGGAATCATACCATCAAAACCAAGATAAGTTCGCACTGACCTCAGTATCTACAGGCTCCTATGACAAGCCAATTAAAGGTTTTTGAGAATATTTTTGGGTAGATAAAAGAAAACAATCGCCGGCTTTCGTGTCCCCACTTGGATAGGGAAAAGGACTGTAAATATTTTTCTGGTAGGTGCAGAATGGGCAACAGTCGAAGAACGTATTTGCCTTCTCAGGACATGTGATAATTAGGCCCTTTCTATGGTCAACAGGGCATTCAGTGTAAATTCCTCAAGCCTTGGCTCAGATATTAGCCAACCAAGCGTAAGCAGTGATGTCAGTGCGACCGAATCCAGTGGGGCTTCTCTATCTCTAGGAGGTTGCTGGCCAAAAAGTACTGAATAACTCCTCAAGGCTTTCCAGGTCAGAGATCATGAAGAAAGGTGAAAGCTTCGGCCAACAAGGTGGGTGGAAACCTGATGGTGTTAATGAAAGCCCTAACCGGGGAAGACCTACATTTCTAAAGAGAGCAGAATGTGGCAATGACGCACGCGTTATCGCAAAGGTCCAAAATAATTGTGTCAACGCTGGTAGATCTCGTGAAAAGAAGCATTCGTCTAAATTATCGTTGGATTCTGAAGAGCAGGTCAAGGACCGTGCGTCGACACCTCGTGCAAGTCCATGGATGGGGAGTGGCTGAGCTCAGACTAAGTGTGGATTCACACGTTCGCCGAAGAACAAGCGCAGAGCCGAAATGCGTCACGTGATGACCGCTTATGCCAATCACAAGAAATCAGCGCGATCTGCGTACAAAGTTCTGCATTTGTAGAAATAATTTCAGCTTTGGCCGCGCTTCTCCTTGAAAATTGGCGTGGAAGAACCAATCAGCGCATGCGCCAACATTCAACCACGCGCCATCTGTTACGGAAAGTAAACAATGTCGACTCTAAAAACCGATGAATTAAAAGAAAGATTGAAAGAAAGACTAGTGAATATCTAGTGTTCACACATTGTTCTTCTTCAATGCATAAAGCTGCAAGCAGTGCTATTTTCCTTTTTCTTTCCATAATCAGTTTTACAGGTTATCAACACAAACAAAAATGGAGGAAATCAGCTGATTTTAAATCGTCATCTCAATGCATCATGGGTAAACAGACATTCTCAACTTTCCGTGAGTGCATGAACTGCTGCGTTTACTAGGCAGAGCGGATACTCGGTTCTGCTATATATTTTCGGCAAGCGTGTGAATCAACAGTAAGACCTCTCGTTGATACGCGGCAAGTCAAGTGAGGAGTCGGAGGATTATACTAAAGGTTTTAGGACCATGAAACATCTATCAATGGGGGAAGTCTGGCAATGCCAAGAGGCTACCGTGAGGAAACCCTATCAATTTACATGGTATCTCTAGCGGTGGAATGTAGGCCCAGGCTAGTGAATAACTGAATCTTGCAAAAGTGAGAAGTGGCCGAAACCTAAAGGCAGCAACGCAATCCGCCACCCATCCCGAATAAGCCCCAGGAGTTATAGGCCTACCCACAATGACAAAGAGAGGGCCCATCTCTTTGGCATTGTGGGTAGGCCTAGAACTCCTGGGGCTTATTCGGGATGGGTGGCGGATTGCGTTAGACAGAAATCGCCAAACTCCGTTGTTGCTTTGACTTAAGGGGAGCATACAGTTAAACGCCCCTTTCTTGGAACCTTCTTGTTTGTTTGTTGTTCATTAGACCTTTTTAACCATTTACTTACTTGAAGCGTGTTGATTTTGGTTATAACCACAGGTGATCCAAATTAAGAACAATGTTCGATGCCAGATTATTGAACATTTACTAACTGGTAATAGCTGAAAGTCTTTCTGAAACATTTAACGTTTGCAGATTCGTGTAATGTACAATCACAGCTGATTTATAAATAACAATGTGCGATGCAACTGTTTCGTTTGATGTGCAAGCAAGCACTATCATGTTCGACTGACCCAAAGTAAGTTAGTAAAGTGAGTTAGATTTTAACTGTGCTTACGCTCGCGTTGAAGCCAGAGAGCGAGACCACGTGACCTGCCCTATAGAGCCACATACGGCGGATCCAGAGTTCAAGAGTACGCGCAGACGGTAGAGTGACGTCATACTGTACTAAGTATTCTCACAGTTCTGTGAGGGCTCCGTATCTCGGTGGGAAAATATACGTCACCCAGTTGCCCTGTTTAATGAAGAACTGCTATCGATATTTGGATTCAAACCACAATCACCCGTCATCCACTATTCAGTTTAATATCGGAGTGAAACACTAGAACATGCAACAATGGATGTGGGTAGTTATTTTATGTACATTTCTTCAAATAATTCAATTCACATTAGTAAATCATTATATGTCCGTACATGTAGGCCCATGTATATAAAATTGTACACCCATATATACATTAATATGATTCTTAATATTTTTTTCAGTTCTAATTACATGGATCTCTGTAAATTAGTTAGACATTATTAAAAAAATATAATTTATTTTAAATTTCAAATGTTACAAAGATCAGATAACAATACACTTCTAACAAATTATTTATTTATATATATATATATAATTTAAAAAACTTTACATTTAATATTTTTAAACAAAATCACTCAAATAATTTTTAAATTATTCATATTTTCATAAAAACATTCTACATTAATCACTCCTTATAGGAATTTTGTTCCGAAGATCAGTCTATGGTTTAATTGTTAAGTTGAACACTATGGATAAGTATTTTAAAAACATTTTAGAGCTATTTTAAAATTATTTCAAATTTTGGAGAATCATTTATTATTCAACTAATTTCAGAGAAACTTATCAAAATTGGTTTTTCAAATTAGATGTAAGTAAATATACAGGGAGAAAGAAATTAGGAAATTGAAACATGTGAGATTGAGAGTGTGTGAGTAGTGTATGGGTCTGTTATTGTGTACGTGTGGGAGAGAGATTTAGATTGTTAGAAGGGCGTGTTAGAGATTGGGCGAGTGATTGTGATCGAATGAGGGTGAGCTGGTGATAGTGAAAGATAGTGTGTGAAACGGATAAAGTGGAAAAAGAGAATGGTTGCTGGAGAGAGAAAGTGAGAGATAGATTTTGAGAGAGAAAGTGTGAGAGATATTGTGATAGAGAAAGTGTGAGATAGAATGTGAGAGAGAAAGTGTGAGAGATAGTGTGAGAGAGATTGTGAGATAGATTGTGAGAGAGGAAGTGTGAGAGATAGTGTGAGAGAGATTGTGAGAGAGAAAGTGAGAGATAGATTGTGAGAGAGAAAGTGAAAGATAGCTTCTGAGAGAGAAAGTGAGAGATAGTGTGTAAGAGAGAAAGTGAGAGATAGGGTGTAAGAGAGAAAGTGAAATTTAGATTGTGAGAGAGAAAGTGAGAGATAGTGTGTCAGAGAGAAGGTGTGAGAGATATTGTGATAGAGAAAGTGTGAGATAGAATGTGAGAGAGAAAGTGTGAGAGATAGTGTGAGAGAGATTGTGAGAGAGAAAGTGAGAGATAGATTGTGAGAGAGAAAGTGTGAGAGATAGTGTGAGAGATTGTGAGAGTAGAAAGTGAGAGATAGATTGTGAGAGAGAAAGTGAAAGATAGCTTCTGAGAGAGAAAGTGAGAGATAGTGTGTAAGAGAGAAAGTGGGAGATAGGGTGTAAGAGAGAAAGTGTGAGATAGAATGTGAGAGAAAGTGAGAGATAGTGTGTAAGAGATAAAGTGTGAGAGATATTGTGATAGAGAAAGTGTGAGATAGAATGTGAGAGAGAAAGTGTGATAGATAGTGTGAGAGAGATTGTGAGAGAGAAAGTGAGAGATAGATTGTGAGAGAGAAAGTGAGAGATAGTGTGTAAGAGTGTGTGTGACGGAGACAATGTATGTTAAGGAACGTTTTTGGGAAAGAGTAATGGGACCTATTCTTTTGAACACTTTCCAATAATCAGTCTCTTCTTGTTTCGAATGTGTTACCTAGTTCTATTCACATGCAGGAGTCGATTCGGAGTCAATTTCGTTGATTCGTTTTAATATTTACGACTGTGGAAAATCTTTTCACGTAAATAAATAGAAAAAAATGGCTAACCGATGTTGAATGTCGTTGGTATACAGATGGGGACTATTTGTTCTATCCGTGATTTCTATTAGCTGTAATTTCAGTAACATTAGTTATAAATTGTAGTATGGATAAATATAGGGAATTATTAATATTAGGATTGCTGAGGATGGGGAGATCGAGGTTTGAATCTCGGTTGGATGAACTGGGGTGGTTTTTCCTAAATGGTTTTCCACTCTCCCTCCACGTGAATGCGGGTTCACTTCCTCTAATTCAACCTTCCCAATTCCTAATCCATTAGAGTAATTAATACTTAAAGCGTATAACTCGAACGGTTAGTAAGACGCGGTGCTAAATATTATTATTATTATTAATATAAGGAACACACGTAAATGTTACATTAGTTAAAACTTAATAAGTAAAAACTTGAAGCTTCAAGTAAGATAATATATTCAAGGCTTAATTAACAAAATCATAATTTATTATACTAAACCCTTCCTCCTCCCCCCCGCATTATTATTTTCAACACATATTGTAGAATCATCATAGACTCTACCATAAGATATGAGTGACTATCGACATTTTTATGAGAAATAAATTAAACTTTCAAAATAAAATATAGCCTATATTACTCACTGATAATGTATCTTTATATTGAGTAAAGAATTTTTAAAATCGGTCCAGTAGTTTTTGAGTTTATCCATTACAAAAAAAATCAAATCCTTCCTCTTTATAATATTAGTGTAGATTTATAGCTTGTCGAATATACATCTTTCATATGTTCAATTCAAATTCAAACTTTTAATATTATTTATTCGAGATTCAACACATACATTAATTGTATATATAATCAAATTGATTCTGACTAATTAAATTCATTGTTATGTGTTTATTATTTTACAGGTTCTTGGTTAAAGATCTCCTATTTAATCAACAACGGTGTTTTGTAAACTTCAAAATTAATACCTTTAGCTTTTAATAGGTTTCATGTTTAATTTATTTTATAACTATTAAATCAACATGTCTTTTGGTAAATATTTGTAACTAACAAATTGACAACTCTTTCTTGTCAACCTAAAAATTAATCTCTATTTTCTCTTTTAATGTGCTTATTGTTAAATTTTAAATATAGAAATAACATTGTGTTTCTTATCAACCTGCTATTTTGTATATTCATCTATGATAAAATAGAACACATCTTACCTGTGAAAATCTTAATAATGACCTTTCATAATTACTGTTTATATTTGTTTAATACACAACTATTATAATTGAGGTGATATTTAAAAATTAAATAATTTTTGACTTTTTAAATTAAATTAAAATATTTTGCATTCTATCAATTTTTTATTATATATTATATTTACTACTGACTAAAAAGTGTTTATACGTATCAAGTTTCAATTAATGTGACATTAAGTTTGTTATTTATATTAATAATTCCATAATCCGTGCTTCCCCTCCTCTACATTACCCCGAAAAATCGAGTCTACTATATTTATATATTTACGATTATCTAATTCTTTCTTCCAAAACGTAAAATTTAAGTTAATTGACTTCAGTAATAAGAAAATAACATTTTAAATTATTTTTGTAGGCCCTTCAACTTTCGTGGCACCGTGGCTAAGACTCACTGTGATAGAGAATGTTTGTGAACAAGGATATGTGAGTGAGAAAGTGTCTCTGTGAAAGAGTGTGAGCCAGAGAGTGAGAGTGTGTATGTGTGTGTAAGAGAGAACTAGTGTGTCAGAGAGAGTGTGTTTGAGAAAGAGTGTGAGCAAGAGAGTGAGAGTGTGTGTGTGTAAGAGAGAACTAGTGTGTCAGAGAGAGTGTGTTTGAGAAAGAATGTGAGCAAGAGAGTGAGAGTGTGTGTGTGTGTAAGAGAGAACTAGTGTGTCAGAGAGAGTGTGTTTGAGAAAGAGTGTGATTAAGAGAGTGAGAGTGTGTGTGTGTGTAAGAGAGAACTAGTGTGTCAGAGAGAGTGTTGTTTGAGAAAGAGTGTGAGCAAGAGAGTGAGAGTGTGTGTGTGTAAGAGAGAACTAGTGTGTCAGAGAGAGTGTGTTTGAGAAAGAGTGTGATCAAGAGAGTGAGAGTGTGTGTGTGTGTAAGAGAGAACTAGTGTTTCAGAGAGAGTGTGATTGAGAAAGAGTGTGATCAAGAGAGTGAGAGAGTGTGTGTGTGTAAGAGAGAACTATTGTGTCAGAGAGAGTGTGTTTGAGAAAGAGTGTGAGCAAGAGAGTGAGTGTGTGTGTGTGTAAGAGAGAACTAGTGTGTCAGAGAGAGTGTGTTTGAGAAAGAGTTTGCTAGTAATACAGAATCTGAGAGAAAGTGTGTGTGTGTGTGTGTGTGTGTGTGAAGACAGATGGAGTATGTAGACTATTACTTTAAAATACGTCAACACACAATCAAAATTAAGTTAAACATAACTGGACCTATTTACTTTGATATAATTTGAAAGAAAAAAAATTAACCAAAACCAATACTTATACAATTATAATGACTATCTAAAAAACATTTAAAGTTTATTTTATCAATTCTTCAAATTATAATACATACAAGAATGTATTTAAACATAATTTTATTTTTTTAAATTTATAATTCATACGTGAAGCAAAAGTGAGCAAATATTGTCGCAAAATTGATTACTTAGCAATTTAATTTGCAAATTATTATTAGAGACATTATTGTTGATTTTAACGCCAAGCAACGATAGAAAAATTCGAATAACGATAAATATTTCCCCAGCTTAAGAAATTAGTTCCCTCGATCTAGGAATGTAGGAAAATGTTGTGATAAGCCTAGTATTATAACGGTCATCTTGCGAACAAAAGTAAATAGTCATTAATGCAAACAAAAGGATGTATACCTAACTTTCTATCATTGGTGTGTGTACAAATAAATGTAACAAGGTTTTATTTGTTGTACAAGACAACATTATTTTTAACCAAAGTAAACTATTTTATTCAAACAATGAGTTATTATTTTTAACCGAGAGAAATACTTTATAATTATAAGACCACACACATACCAGCGTGTCTATAGTATTGTACATAAATAATGAGAAATATAATTCCCTGGTAAAATTAGCCTGTAATTGGAAACTACAATTTTTGGCGACGTATTTAACCCCTAACTTTAAAAATGAGGGGTCTTTTACAAACTCGTGTTTCGTGTTTACGTAATTTCTATTAATGAAAAAGGCTTATCAAATGATATATAGATGGAGAGACAAAGATTAAAAGAGAAGGTAGAGAAAGATTAAAATAAATAATACAAAAAAATAAGATATTGTTTTAACCTAATATCAATGGTTTGTTTGACAAATATACAAATAGTTGCCATCATATTTATATTGGCTGTACCATACTACTAATTGAATAGTTGAGTTGATATTATTTGTAGCGTACTGCCAGAAATCGACTTATTCAGTTATATAACATATAAATATATATATATATATATATATATATATACTACCATAGGAGTTCGAAGACTAGTTAATATTATAATTTACCGCTATATTATAACAGTACTATTATCGTGTGTTAATGTTCAAAATGTCTTGCAAAAGGCTTAGTTTGGACTTTTATCATATCTCATCATAGGTAAATCCTGGAATTTACCTGTTTTGTTAAAATCATAAATATTATTTTATTTAATTAAATGTTATATTTATTTTAAAGCCAATATTCTAATTCCAATAAGCTAGGTTAGGTTAAGTTTCGTTTGGTTAGGTTTATTGGTCCTGAGCCACTGCTACACGTGAACAAAGAGTGCGGCTCTTGGACATATTAGAACCTGCAGATCAAAGTACGGCTGAATATGATCCCCTTTATAACTTTGACCATCTCTCAAAAGTGAACTAATAGCCTAACCTAAACTAAACTAAAATAGAGTGGTGATGACTTACCAAGCTCGACTCGTCCGGCGATGCCAAGCTCAACAAAAGTACACTCACGTTCACAATAAGTGGACCTGAATAACAAAGAAAACCATGACTTTAAATGTAGAGCAGACATTCACAGTTACAAGATACATTCATTACTTTATTAAATCGCACCTTAAGCAATACCTTAAAGATCTGTAGTTAATATTAATTATATTACATTTCATATTAAATAAAACCAACCCTAGCTTTTTACAGTAATGCTCTACCACTGGACACTACTAAATAAAAGGTCCCGGGATCGATTTCCATATCCAGGTGACATCTTAAAAAAATATTAATTAATTAAAATTTGGTTTATTTCATGCGAGTTTTCACGTAATTACGATGCTTTACAGCCTAGAAGATTTACATTAAATTATAATATAAAATAAATCTTTTTTACACGTTTTCAAATATTGAAACAGCTTTTTAAGTAAAATATTTTACCATCTTTTTAATGTTAAATTTCTCAAATGTTTATAAAAAATACACTAATATGACGTATTATTGTATGTACAAAAAAAACTGTCAGAAGTATCTAAAACGAATATTGTTTTCATGGTTGGACACCACAAACTTTTTCTACCAAGTTAATTTAATGAATTTTGAATATAGGTCTTATTATTTAATAGATTTCTGAGTTTGCAAATAACGTGTCGTTAGAACCAAGAGTCATACAAATATTTAGACCATTATCATACATAATAAAATTTATCTAAAACCCTATTTTTCACTTTTAGCTAGTTTTTTATGACCTCATGTACGGTTAGAACATATTCTCCCCGAAATATTATCATCCAAAATCCAGCAATTGAAATAACAGCTCAAAGTTCTTGAAAAGAGTGTGACTTAAAAATGGTTCAGCGAAAGTATTTTACAGTTTATTCAGTCATCTAAATGATCTGGAAAAACTATGAATCCTGAAAACTAGCATCCATACCTTGCTTTGTTCAATTAAAAATGGGGATACATGTCGATGTAAAATCTACAATAGTGTACACTAAGAGTAATATTATGGATGGTTCAATGCCGTAATTACTTTATTTTTTCTGGAGTTATTTTTTTATATACACTCCAAAGTGCCTGTCTATGTGTGTAAAGCTCAACACCGAAATTTATTCATGAAACAACCTAATTGGGATCTAATTTTCAAAATAATCTATTTGAAATTATCAGGTTGAGATTGAAATATTTTGGGGTGATTACAGACCTAAATAAAATTAATTTGTTTAGTTTTATCTAATTTAAAAACTTGTTTACTTTCTTTATTGATCTAATAAAGTAATCATTTCAAATAAATTACAAATAACCAACAGTAAGATTAAATAAATAAACATTTGTAGCATCTCAAAGAAAATAGTTTACTAAAACTAGCAAAACTTTATATAGAAGCCCATAAGTTCATGCTAATTCTTCCATTGGCTTCACACAGACTAATTAATATATAATCAAGTAGATGGTCACGCAGTCTAGTGCGTCAATATATCAATTTATTATATTGGTGGTGGAAAGGTGGTGGAAGGTTAAGTATCACCCGGATATACTGAGAAGACAAAAGAGAACATCTATTACCTCTTTACATCATTTTAATATCTTCCTTACCCCTACAAGTTAAAATATAAACACTGCCGTTAAACTTAAAAGTAAATAGTTTCTGGTGAGTATTTTGCCTGCATTCAATATTGTTTGGTGTCCAGAAGACGGTCTCAATTTTTCCAGCATTGATCATTGTTTGGTGTCCATAAGACGGTCTCAATGTTTACAGGATTGATCATTGTTTGGCGTCCAGAAGACGGTCTCAATGTTTCCAGCATTGATCATTGTTTGGTGTCCAGAAGACGGTCTAAATGTTTCCAGTATGATCATTGTTGGGTGTCCAGAAGATGGTCTCAATGTTTCCAGCATTGATCATTGTTTGGTGTCCAGAAGACAGTCTCAATGTTTCCAATATTGATCATTGTTGGGTGTCCAGAAGACGGTCTCAATGTTTCCAGCATTGATCATTGTTGGGTGTCCAGAAGACGGTCTCAATGTTTCCAGCATTGATCATTGTTGGGTTTCCAGAAGACGGTCTCAATGTTTCCAACATTGGTCATTGTTTGGTGTCCAGAAGACGGTCTCAATGTTTACAGCATTTATCATTGTTGGGTGTCCAGAAGACGGTCTCAATGTTTACAGCATTGATCATTGTTGGGTGTCCAGAAGATGGTCTCAATGTTTACAGCATTGATCATTGTTTGGTGTCCAGAAGACAGTCTCAATGTTTCCAGCATTGAACATTGTTGGGTGTCCAGAAGACGGTCTCAATGTTTACAGCATTGATCATTGTTGGGTGTCCAGAAGACGGTCTCAATGTTTACAGCATTGATCATTGTTGGGTGTCCAGAAGACGGTCTCAATGTTTCCAGCATTGATCATTGTTGGGTGTCCAGAAGACGGTCTCAATGTTTCCAACATTGATCATTGTTGGGTGTCCAGAAGACGGTCTCAATGTTTCCAGCATTGATCATTGTTTGGTGTCCAGAAGACGGTCTCAATGTTTCCAACATTGATCATTGTTGGGTGTCCAGAAGACGGTCTCAATGTTTACAGCATTGATCATTGTTTGGTGTCGAGAAGACGGTCTCAATGTTTCCAATATTGATCATTGTTTGGTGTCCAGAAGACGGTCTCAATGTTTCCAATATTGATCATTGTTTGGTGTCCAGAAGACGGTCTCAATGTTTCCAGCATTGATCATTGTTTGGTGTTCAGAAGATGGTCTCAATGTTTACAGCATTGATCATTGTTTGGTGTCCAGAAGACGGTCTCAATGTTTCCAATATTGATCATTGCTGGGTGTCTAGAAGACGGTCTCAATGTTTCCAATATTGATCATTGTTGGGTGTCAAGAAGACGGTCTCAATGTTTCCTGCATTGATCATTGTTGGGTGTCCAGAAGATGGTCTCAATGTTTCCTGCATTGATCATTGTTGGATGTCCAGAAGACGGTCTCAATGTTTCCAGAATGATCATTGTTGGGTGTCCAGCAGATGGTCTCAATGTTTCCAACATTGAACATTGTTGGGTGTCCAGAAGACGGTCTCAATGTTTCCAGCATTGATCAATGTTTGGTGTCCAGATGATGGTCTCAATGTTTCCAGCATTGATCATTGTTGGGTGTCCAGAAGACGGTCTCCATGTTTCCAGCATTGATCATTGTTGGGTGTCCAGAAGACGGTCTCAATGTTTCCAACATTGATCATTGTTGGGTGTCCAGAAGACGGTCTCAATGTTTACAGCATTGATCATTGTTTGGTGTCCAGAAGACGGTCTCATTGTTAACAGCATTGATCATTGTTGGGTGTCCAGAAGACGGTCTCAATGTTTCCAACATTGATTGTGATGAATTTCTTCATCGCCGATCAAAGATGGCCACCGCGTTTTATTTGATCCACATATTATTGCTCGTAAAGCGCTTCATAGTACAGCTGGCGCTATCTACTCGGCATTAAGCGTATCATGCCGAAAGTTAAGTTGGTAACGAGCGAAGAAGGGTGTGGCAAGATGTCTGGGTCGAGTTGAGATTGGGAGTGAGAGAAGCTAGGCGACAAATGCTGGATAGAAGTGGAAGCAAAAGGATCGCTGGACGTGCTTCGCGAGGGTTGGATGGAGGAAAGTAGGGGCCTCCGTTATGTGATATTGGATTTATGAAGCAAGCTCCATTGCCTCGTTTTTTGGTGCGTTTCGTGCTTCGGCAAACCTCCCCCTTTTGGGTTAAGTGCTCATTCTTTTGTATTTTTTTTGGCTCTGTGCATACTTATCTCCCGCTTTCCTATTTCATTTCTCTGAACCTTAATGTAGGGATAGGCCGTGCTTTTTGAAAATCCCTGTAGTGACTTGGATTCAAGTGGGTGAACCTCCGTAATTGGGCAGGCGGCCGCAAGTTGCGTGCCCGATTCATGTACGTAATTTATAAATTCCCCACTGCCCGACTGGCAAGGTCATTGGTGGGTTTATGTATTGCACATGGAGGAGAAAGGAAATGTAACTAGGGTAGGAAGACATTGTGTTGCACATGGACTAGGAAGGAAATGTATAAGTGAAAATTATACTAAGAGAACTAGGGTAGGACGACATTGTATTGCACATGGACTAGGAAGGAAATGTATAAGTGAAAATTGTAACGGAATTTCCGGAGAAATAATGCTACAGAGTACCCGGCCGGCTACAGCATGAGGTGGGGGTGGGTTGAGGTTGGTGAACTGACGGGATGCGGCAAAGGGCTGGACATAAGTACACTACTCATCAGGGAAGCATCCTGATACGAATGGGCGCCACTTGGTCTTTTGACACGACCTTTAGGCTGCCACCATACTCGGTGACCGCGAGGAAAGTTCAGTTCTGCCCCTCTCCACAACCCGCTTGTTGACTTCAGTAAATCACTGAATAGCAACATGAGTTTCAAGCAGATGGGTGTCCAGAAGACGGTCTCAATGTTTACAGCATTGATCATTGTTGGGTGTCCAGAAGACAGTCTCAATGTTTCCAGCATTGAACATTGTTGGGTGTCCAGAAGACGGTCTCAATGTTTCCAACATTGATCATTGTTGGTTTTCCAGAAGACGGTCTCCATGTTTCCAGCATTGATCATTGTTTGATGTCCAGAAGACGGTCTCAATGTTTCCAGCATTGATCATTGTTGGGTGTCCAGAAGATGGTCTCAATGTTTCCAACATTGATCATGCAGGCAGGTTTGCGTGATGTAAATGCTCACAGTTTGAGCAAAGTTCATTGTGACCTGTTTTATAGATCCACCCAAAAAGATTTATTCTCTCAGACACGCATCAAATGGTTCTATTACATTCAAGTTTTTATTGTGGTAGGCCGTTGGGTCTTAAATTCTCCATTTGCGTGTCTGTTGCGTCTCGCCACGACATGGCATTCGGCCATTTGCTGGTCACCCATCCCCGCCTCAGATGCAGCAGGTTCCATTCAATAATATAGAGCCGCCATCTTTATAAATGGAAAACTGATTTGAAATGTAAAAGATTTTGTAACATTTATATTCACATATATTGAAAAAACCATATTTAATGCCTGTATATTAAAAAGGAAAGTATCCCTTAGCAATGTTTTGTTTTATACCAGCATAAGTTTGAAACAAGTGATATATTTTGTAGCTTTTCATTTTATACAAAGTTAAAATATAATTATCGAACCCAACTTTATTTTAAATATTATATAACTAAACTGTATTTTAGCATATTGAATACATAGCATTTATGAGCTATTTAAGCAACTGTGACTTACAAGTATTTATCACTTTTATCAGTGATGACCATGACCATGACCATGACCGTTTTGACCATGATTAATATCACACACTAAATACGTAGTAAAAGTTTGTTTTAAATAACAAAAGATCCGTGCACATTTGGGATGTTTTAAATTAAAGAGAAGACATAAAATTGTAATATAATCACAATAGGACATTTTTATCGGTATCAATAGAGATTTAATATAGTCGTTTAAATTTATCTCAGTCGTAAGAATTATATTTTTGTATTGGAAATCTTGTAACTTGTTGGCTTCAATGAGCATCAAATCCTAGTTTATTATTATTATTATTATCACCACGTCTTACTACCCGTTAGAGCTATACGCACTTACGCTAATGTGTAATGGTAGGGTGATTGTGAGATGAAATGGAGGACCTACAGTTTAACTTGGAATCCGAACCACGGTGGAGGCCTGGCATAAATCTTAGTTCAAATAAGAGATGTAACAAATAATAGTTGCTGTCTGTTATTTTAACAACTTTGGGGGCGTTCTGTGCCCCTGTACGGTAGACTGTACCCACATTTCCCTCAGTGACTAGCACATTTTTACAAACATCTAGTGAGATTTCTTCATAGTATGTTAGAATGATTAGAGTTTGTATTAGGTGAACTTGAAGATACTAATTCATTTGATAAAATTCACACTGGTTTTTAAAACTAGTTTTTAGAAATATGCATCTTACAATTGTGTACATTTTATATAAGATACTTATTACTAAAGTGGTGAGAAAGCTATGGATTTATTTTGAAATGGTTAGTATCTGCCTTCTTATTTCAAAGTTTTTGTGAACATTAAACATTATTTAGTTGCGTGTTATTTAAGCTAGGGTATACGAAGATATCTTGGATGGTAGGCCTACGTAAAATAAAGTATATAATAATAAGTTTTAAGTTAATGTACTGTTTTCATATAGAACGTTTTATTTAATACTTCGTTTTGGATGTAAACTATAATAGTTATTTTAGTTGTAGATTATTCCATTATTCGCCAACAAATTTGGAGGTACAAAGTTGAAACATAAATTATATCTGGAGGTACACAGAATATGATGTTAAATGCAACTCTCGACCAAAGGTTTTATAAACAGATGTGCTATTTCTTTTACCAAATTGTATACTTCATTTGAAACCGTAAAATCTATTAATTAGGGTGGATTATGTGAATAGTTATCCCCTATTATTTACTGGACTGATAAAAACTAGATAGAAATGGTTTATATCGTGAGTTTAAAATCAGCCTCAATGGGACCAAGTTGAGATACATGCTTCTTTGAAGAAAGATATATCATACACCCTACTCCCTAGTTTCTTAGCAGGCTTAATTTGTTACTTCTTTCAAAGGTCGTCCCTTTCTGTCATCACACCAAAGCTCTGTTATGCCTAAAGAAGAAGCTAATCTTATAGAATTGGCAAGTTGAATGGTTTTTTATGGAATAATAAATCATCCGATTGTGATTACTTGTAATCATCATTAGTTCATTAATCTTGAGATTGGTTTGATGCACCTCTCCACTTTGCCAACCTTGGGCTATACTTTGTACACTTTTGTACCATCTTCTGCTGTCGTCATTCACTCGCTATCTGATTCATGTGCTACATTCTTGGCCTCCCTCTTGAATTTCTCCTTTTCCCATTTCTTTTTTTTTTATATTCGTCAAACTATGATGTTTCAGTAATTCTTCTTTGTTGCATAACTTTCCAAAGGTTTCCTTCTTCGTTTGCTTTTCATTGCCCTTCTGTATTTGATACTTTCAACCATATTCTTTATGGCTAGGTTGCAAACGAGTCTAATCTTTTAATCTAATTACTTTCAATGGCCAAAGTTTTAAATCCATAAAGCACAACGCTCAATACACATTTCTTTAGGAATTATTAACTTATTTCCAAATTTATGCAAGTCGAAATTAGTAATATCTCCTTAATATCAAAAGCGTTCTTCAGCTGTGCTATTATAATGTTAATGTTATGCCCAAAAACAAACAGCTATACTTTAAATAAAAATTAACCATTTATTAACAGCTGTCAAATATCAATTAGCTAAAATTATGTTTAATATTTTGTTATCATTTATAAAAAATTGTTATTGTGCTTTTAATTGTTGTCTTATATATTGTTGAAAATAAGGATGAGGGACAAGGACCTGGAAATTAGACAGGGAGTGGGGTGTGGAGTAATTATTTATATGATAAAACATCTTGATAAATGGATTTAGAGAAAATTACTTCTAATAAAGTCATAGCTCACACTTTATACAACGCATTGCTTAAATTTCAAGTTTACTTAATATTGATTTCTGTTGATATCCTGCTTGTAATATCACACAGGTTTATCTAGGAAACTTCTCACTCATTGGTTTCTCAGTTTCTCTCCATATTGGTGACGTGGTATTTATCTTAAATACAATACTTTCTCAAACCAAACAAATTGGCCCGATAAATATTCAAGCCTAGGCCACTGTAAAATAAAAATAAGATAAAATATTAAAATATAATAAAACTGACCATACAGTTTAAAACTTGCAGGTCTACTGAAATAAATATTTCACCTATAATTATTTATTGACTCTATGTCAGGAATTGTAAAGTTCATTGCCAAGTATCCCTGTCTTGAGCTAGTTCTATCCAGTCAACCTCACTACACCCTTCTCTCTCAGGTCCATTTTAGTGTTATGCTCCCATCTGCAGCAAGCTCTTCCCAATGGTGTCTTCCCACCGGGTTTGAGGGTAAGTAGCTCATCATTATGTAACGTCATCAGCTCCCCAGTAGCCTTATCTCTTTTTTGTATTTAATACCTCTCTAAGCACTTTGTTTCCAAACAACATAAACCTTTTTTCGTCATTTAAAGAGAACAAGTTTCACACCCATAGAGAACAACCGGTAAAACTATTGTATTGTATATTCTGAGTGTTACATTCCTTGACGGCCAGTTTCACACCCATAGAGAACAACCGGTAAAACTATTGTATTGTATATTCTGAGTGTTACATTCCTTGACGGCCAGTTTCACACCCATAGAGAACAACCGGTAAAACT
>CABFVX010002750.1:42335-104988 GCA_902151425.1 Timema shepardi | reverse complement strand
CGAATGATTTTGAAAGAATCGAATGAATCGATTATTCAGAATAATCGAATGAATCGATTCTAGTCATTCGATTCTGCCCATCACTATTTTCAAGTCGTATGACTCGTATCACAACTATGGATTAGTGAAAATTCGCGATTTTTATTATTTACTGTACGTTTTCTTTGCTGTCCAGATATTTAGTTGTATTTAGTGGCCGTGTTTCTCTAGCAAGTTATTATAAAAGTGACTGTAGCAGTTTAATTGCTTAAGAATTGAAATGCATTTTACTATGCAACTTTTTAATTGAGGTAATAAACTTTGATAAGTGTATCTTCCGTGTGTATATGATTAAAATCGTATGACCTGATTTAAGTTACAGTGACTGGTAGATATTAATTTTGTTTATTAAGTTGAGGAAACTCTTTAGGCCTAATTTGATCACGGCAACAGTTTTATCTGTGTATTATTTTTTAGGTTAGAGCTCCCAATAACATTGACGTGATTGGGCTGATTTATTTTCTGTTTCCAGAACTAATATTTGTATTGTTTGAACTGTTTCAGAGCGATTTGTATCTCGCTAGAAGCAATCAGAATACTATTGTTGTATTAAATCTAAAAAGAAATTTAAATTTTTTTTTTTCTAGCTTTTAAGATTTTTATTCTAAGCCTAAGTGTTTTATAGACGTGGCTTGCTACGTTACCTAAAGGGATAGAGTAGTCTTAAGCCTTCCTAAAATTACATCCACACATGACTTAAGGACCGTCTTCTCATGTGACACGCCACGTGTGTCCAGGTGATGGCCCGACTTGTCGCCGAGTCACTGGTATCTGTAGAATGGAGTCGATTGTCTTCCTCCTCGTTGTTGTGACCCTGACCGTGGGCGTGTGTCGAGGGGAGAGCCTGCTCCACTCTGTCGCCGGGGAGGTGGGGCGAGGAAACTATACCTACTACACTCTCATGTATAAGGGCCCCATCACCCTCTACCTGTACTCCCAGTAAGTATTCGCCCAAGAGCACGAGCTTTTAGACTATGTTGGCTCAATTATGTTAGATAAAACCTGTTTGAGTGGTCGAATGGACCCTTATAGGATTTGACTGGTGATCTAGTGATAGAGGTTCAAATCCCAGATGGATGTATTTATTATTATTATTATTATTGTTATTAGCACCGCGTCTTACTACCCGTTCGGGCTATACGCACTTACACTAATGTGTAATGGTAGGGTGATTGTGAGATGAAATGGAGGACCTACAGTTTAACGTGGGGTCCGAACCACGGTGGAGGCCTGGCATTCCCCACATTCACAAGATGTCTTGTCAGAGGTGAAGGAAGGGTTTGGTAATCAGATAAATCTTTGCCGGGACCGTGGATTGAACCCCGGCCGCCAGCATAGAAGTCTGACACCTTACCCCTAGACCGCCAGGTCACCTTTTATGGATGTATTTAAAGGGTGCTTTTCCCTACTTGATTTTACACTTCACCCCAACATAAATGCATGTACACTTCCTCCAGATTCAACCTTTCTCATCCCTAGCACATTAATAGCGTAGTTACCCATTTCACTGGCTGCATGGACAATTGCGTTATTCTTACAGTAGGCTAGACTGCTGATGATGGGGATATCGAGGTTCAAATCTTGGTCAAATATTCTAAGGGTGGTTTCCAAAATTGTTTTTCACACTCCCTCCACACAAATGTGGGTACACTTCCTATCAACTTAACCTTCCTAATACCTATAATTATTAGCATAGTTAGTAGATGATGTATATAACCTAAACAAGGCATGGTGGTAATAATATATATATATATATATTATCAAAATGACAACTTATTGGCTTGCTCATGTGTCAAAACGTTGCGTAGTTCCCGTCCTAAACGTTGAATGTTTGTTTCAGCTCTGGGGACGCAGATATCTACGTGTCGCAGACGACCAAGAAACCCACATTTGAGCCTGACACATACTGCTTGCAATCCTCCACCTGCGGCTTGGACATTATCAAGATTCCTAGGAGGTACACACCGCCGTGTTCGTGTTCATTAACACAGACAGGAACAGTCAAACTCGCATCACCGAGTGCACGATCAGAAACTTCCGTTTCATTCGTTCTGGTGTGTTTCTTAGGGGGGGGGGGTTCATGGTTTGGATCCTGGCCGGCTCTACTGAGGTGTCTTCAGTCTTTCACCATATCATCATCATCATCATCATCATAAACTGTTTCCAGCCTAAGACCGGGCTAGTTGAGTAAAATGCCTCCATCTTCCTCTATCCTTCTACCAATCTTCCTCCTTTTATAACACCCATTAGTTTCATCTCACTCACACATTTTTGTTATCTGCTCCTCCCATCTCTTTCTTGGCATCCCTTCTTTTTCCATCCTCATTACATGTCCATACCATCTCAGCCTTGCTTCCTCTACTAACTCATGTACTTCCAACATCCTCATTACATGTCCATACCATCTCAGTCTTGCTTCCTCTACTATATCGTGTGCTCCAACATCCTCATTACATGTCCACACCATCTCAGTATTTCTTCCTCTACTATCTCATGTAATCTTGTTTCTCCTCGTGACAGCTAATATCCTCCTCACAAACTTCACTCCCATGGCCTCCACTTTCCTAATCTCTCACATACATACAGTTACCGCGGCGAGACGATCTTGTTGTGTTTAGAAATTGCACTTATCCAAACACACTGTATTGTAGTTTGTGTTTGACAGCTTCCGACGTCCGGTCAGGATCGGCGTGTACGGGCATCCCTCGAAGGAACTGAGCACCTACCTCCTGGAGGCTTACTACCGGGACGAGGAAGACGTCGAGGACATAGACCCTTTCGCCGAGATCAACACGGAAGAGGAGAATAACGCCAACAGCTGGAGCAACGAGAATATCGCTGGCGACAGGAGAAAACGAGGACAGGAGAGGATTGAGGAGGCTGTATCGTCCGAGTATTATGAAAAGAAGGAGAAACCAGATAACGACGTAAGCTCCACCTTGGTCGGAAACACGGTTTGAGCCTGTGCTGCGCTAGGCCGAGCACTCGCGCAGACAACTTATATCGTTTTTTGTTTTTTTGTTTTCAGAGTGAAGGAAACGAATCGTTTATCTGGACATTGATATGGTCTTTTATTGATATTTTATTGGAGGTACTGTTCTTGTAGCAGTCAATCAACTTACTCTTCTTGTAAGTTGTATTCTGAAGCGAAGCCGTGCGTTTCAAAATGTTGGAGTACGAGAATCAAATGTTCTTGGACATCTTGCACCAAGATGGCCTGGTCATAGCGGCCAAGTAAGTTTGCAAAAATACAATTTCTAACTTTATTTCTAATATAAAAACTATGCCTACATATCCAGATTAAAAAAACTTATGCTTTTAGAAGAATAAGGAAAGGAAGAAAGATAAAACAAATAAACTGACCTTTTAATTTATTCACACTTCCATCTTATCGTCACTTCACAGTTACACACGACTTTTTATGAAAATACCCGCCTCGGTGGCGTAGTTGGCTAACGCGCTTGTCGTGTTTAGCTCGACCGCCGAGGACGGGGAGATCGAGGTTCGAATCTTGGTCGGGTGAACTGGGGGTGGTTTTCCCCCCAAATGGTTTTCCACTCTCCCTCCACGCAAATGCGGGTTCACTTCCTCTAATTCAACCTTCCCAATTCCCAATCCATTAGAGTAATTAGTACTTAAAGCGTATAACCCGAACGGGTAGTAAGACGCGGTGCTAAATATTATTTATTAAAATATTCCTTTGACAAGAGGCAGCCATCACCTCTTTGTCCAGTGGCAGCAGTGTAAAGTGTGAACCGTGTTCTTCTTTTCACTGTAAATGCCATTTTGTGTTTGTTCCTTTTTAAATGTCTCCCCTCCTCGTCTTAGTTTGACACCTTAACTCGGTCGGTAGCGCGTCTGCCAATTGAGCTAAGGGTCCCAGGTTCGATTCCCGGCATGGTTGAAAAATTTATCGGATGTGAAATGTGTGTTTCTCCTTTCACAGCATTAATTAACGGCCAAAGGCTGTACGTTGGGTCTGTTCCACATTTAAGTTAGTCTCTAAGTTGTGTGCTGATATATATATTCAGTTGGTTTAGAAAGTGCACGTTAAATATCTCAAAAAGAGAAAAGAGGTTTTCCTTAAGAGTTTCATTCCACCCGTGAATCTTGAATCCTAATCCGAAGCTTGGGGGAAAAAATGTTGAACACAAGGGGAATTACTGATCATCATTAAACGTTAACATCTTGCGTTATAATCAAATTTATTAAACCATCCATACATTCAGTTTAATGATAAATTAATGTTCAGGGTTCTAGTTGCTGAATTAGTCCTATAATTATGTTGTAGCTGAGCCATCTTTCAGCAATATTAGAACTATAGAACAAATTCCAATTCAAAATAATAAAAAAAATCTTAGATTCTTCTTGTAACTTAAACATCCTTAAGAAGTTGAGGAAACCTGAATTACGTACCGATATTTAAAATGTTTTATACGTGTGTTGCCCCCAGGGGTCTGGGTGTGGAGTCAGTGTTCTTGAGTCTCTTGAAGGTGTACTCTGACCCGGGAAACCTGGTGGTGGTTCTGGGAACTACAGGCAAGGAGGAGGAGTTCTACCTGTCGCAGCTCGAAGCGGAAGGGGTCAAATGTCTGCCTAAAGTCATCACCAACGAATACAACTCGTCCGAGCGGTGAGCGCTTTGCCACTGGTCTAGTTAGTCGGGGGAAAGTCTTTTAGACGCGACTGGGAAGTGGGCTTTGCAGAGTAAGCTCCAGACTAGCGTGCTCTTAACACTGACCTGAGAGACTGTTTTATTCCAGTAGTGGATTACATTCTCTCTCCGGGCGAATCTTGTTGAGCTTCAGTGAAACTTTAACCCGGTTCCGAGGTTGAATGTTCTAAGGCAGGGATGTAAAACTTGTGGCACAATCCATGATTTTTTTGCGGCCTTCATGTTGTAGGAATATGGTCTTTGAGAAAGCGATATTTGGTAATAGCTATGCTAGAGCTGAGGCCGTTGCTAGAACATTTTTACCCGCTATTCAACACGGATCAACGCCACCCGAAAGATGTTGAATTAGCACACCTAATGTAAGATGTGGCAGCATATACATACGTTCACATCTGTTTCCTCACACGGAATGGAAGCATACACCCGAGATATCGGACACACACCTGTCAACAAGATTTAAAGCACGACATTCACAATGTTGCTGGGATAAAATACGGGATGAGTTTTATTGTTGCATAAAGGGGTTTATTCTGTTCTTGTTCTAATATTCATGAATTGAGTTAGTCTTGAATATGGCCCTTGTGGCCAAACAAGTCGGACACCCCTGGTCTAAGGCGCTCAGTAGAATGGACTGCCATTGACGGGGAAGATTGAGGTTCGAATCTTGGTCAGGTATACTGAGGTTTTTTTTTTCACCACTAGTAAATGCGCGTACAACCTGAACACGTACTTTCCAATCATAGAACAATTGTTGGGGCTGTTTGTAAAACCTTTCGCTAGAAATGCAGTATATGTTTGTCTGCCTCAGGGAGATGGTGTACCTAGAAGGTGGGGTCCTCTTCATGTCCTCACGTATCCTAGTGGTGGACCTATTGAAAGACAGGGTCCCCGTAGCCAACATCACGGGCTTCCTGGTGTGTCGGGCCCACAGCATCCTGGAGTCTTGTCAGGAGGCCTTTGCCCTCCGGCTCTACAGACAGAAAAACAAGGTACTCCGAGACGCAATCCCCCGCCTGATTTATCGAGATTCAAACCTGGTTAGCTATCTCTAGATATAGCGGCTGAATACTCTTGGCCATGAGTGAGTCCTATAGCATTATTATTATTATTAGCACCGCGTCTTACTACCCGTTCAGGTTACACGCACTTACGCTAATGTGTAATGGTAGGGAGATTGTGAGATGGAATGGAGGACCTATCAGTTTAACGTGGGATCCGAACCACGGTGGAGGCCTGGCATTCCCCACATTCACAAGATGTCTTGTCAGAGGTGAAGGAAGGTTTGTCCTATAGCACAGTAGTTGAAATGGTGGCCTTGACCTCCACCGTTCCGAGGCATCTTCTTGACCCCCCCAAGGAGTCGCTTGGGGCTGGCATAGCGTTACTGTTTAGTTGTGTTTTTAATTTCATTCAGCTACAGCTCCGTATCTATTTAATGACGACATCTCGTCAATCCTCCGTTGTTTGTTCTGTTTCCAGACTGGTTTTGTGAAGGCGTTCTCTAACTCTGCTCAGGCGTTCACGGTGGGGTTCGCGCAAGTGGAGAGGATCATGAGGACGTTGTTTGTAAAGAACCTGTACCTGTGGCCTCGTTTCCACGCCACAGTCCACTCCAGTCTCGAGAAACTCAAGGTCAGTCGGGTTCACCCTCCACAACCTGAACCAGATCTCTTATTTGTATTGCCGTGTTGCGCTGCCTGTACTTGATGTACTGATAACGCTGGCATGTTAGTGATAAGGAGATATTTCTTCTTTCAATTTTACCCGGGAGTATGAAGGTTGAATTTGCATGCAGGAAGAGTGGAATTGAAAACTATTTTGGAAAAATTACCCCCACTACAACCGACAGGGATTCTAACCCTGATCTTCCCATCACTTAAACACTAGACTGAACTACCCTTGTTATTGAGGGTGGTTTTTCCTAAATGGTTTTCAACTCTCCCTCTGCACAAATGTGGGTGCACTTCCTCTAAATTAAGTCTTCCTAATCCCTAACACAGTAGTGTAATTAGTACATAGGCATACAGCTGGGAGGGGTAGTAAGACACTATGCTAAAAAAAAAAAACTACCCGTGAAGAGATCAGAGTTCGAACACCGATCAAGTGTCATGAGTTTTTTTTCATGAATAGTTTTACACTCACTCTCCATGCAAATGTGAGGACACGTTCTATAAATTTAACCCTCCTCATTCCTAACACATTAATATAATTACTGGTGACCTGGTGGTCTAGGGGGTAAGGTGTCAGACTTCTATGCTGGCGGCCGGGGTTCAATCCTCGGTCCCGGCACAGATTTATCTGATTACCAAACCCTTCCTTCACCTCTGACAAGACATCTTGTGAATGTGGGGAATGACAGGCCTCCACCGTGGTTCGGATTCCACGTTAAACTGTAGGTCCTCCATTTCATCTCACAATCACCCTACCATTACACATTAGCGTAAGTGCGTATAACCCGAACGGGTAGTAAGACGCGGTGCTAATAATAATAATAATAATATAACTACTACATAGACACGTGACCTGAACGAGCAATAATATGTGGTGATAAAAAGCGAATCATCTCTAATTTATGTAATATGACATTTGGTGGTGGTTTCGTTGTTGACAGCCGTCAGTCGTGGAGCTCCACCTCGAGATGACGCCAGCGATGCTGCAGATTCAGACAGCTCTACTCGACCTCATGAACTTCACTGTCAAGGAGATGAGAAGAGTGAACCCTAGCGTGAGTCACTCCTCGGGTAGATGACGCACAACTCACTTTGACGAGCCCGAGAAAGACCCGAGAAAGATTCCTGTAGGGTTCTTGAGTCTGTTTCCTGAACATTTATAATATCCCTCCTTGGACATGCATTCAACCTTTTGTTAAGAATATAATATTTATTTATATAACATCGTAAAGTGGTTGTATAAAAACCTAGAGTGTGTAGATACTTGATAGTAAAACAAATATAAACAAAACAGCCATGTTTGATCTGCCCAAGCGCACGGAACACAAAGCTTACGTTAAGTGCATCTACAATTGGTCTTTACTAAAGTAAAACGACAAACGAACTAATAATGGACGGTGGAAAACAACTGAATTCAACAAATTGTCATTTAATTTATTGGGCTCTGAGAACTGGGGTATTGAAAATCACGAGATTAAGGTAAATTCTCGATTAATTTGATACCATTAAAACTTGAGAGTATTGAGTTTGTCATCCATAATCGAGGGAAAATGTACCTTGATTATAGCTGGCTCTGCCCCTACCCCCCAGGGGGAGACATTATATTGGTTGTTTTGTCGCAGCTGGACATGGAGGACCTGACCGTGGAGAATGCCATCTCCAAGTCCTTCCACAAGGTCCTGCAGCTGCAGCTGGATCCCATCTGGCACCAGCTGAGCTCCAAGACCAAGCAGCTGGTGGCGGACCTGAGGACCCTCAGTCACATCCTTGTGTGAGTCCTCCGGACACTCGTCTTCTCTTGCACTCTTGTTGTTCTGAGCGCAGACGAGCGGCAGGTGAATGTGTGATGGGTTTGTTCCAGGTCTCTGTCCCGCTACGACTGCGTGACGTTCAACACGCAACTGTCCTCCTTGCGCAACATGGACTACGTCATCAAGAACTCTGGTTGGATGCTGCTGGACGCTGCGGAGACGCTCTTCCTGGTGGCCAAGCAGAGGGTTCTTGGGAGACCCCGGGAGAAGACCGACCCAGACAAGGAGAAAAACAAGACGGACCCAGACAAGGAGAAGGGGATAGAACTCTTGGGTGAGCAGTCGCGATGTGTCGACTCCCATATTTTAATTCCGAAGCATAGAATATGATAAATCCTCGAAGGTGAAATGAAATATGAATACTATTTTTTATGGTTTCATCTTGAAAAATGATATTGTGCATATTATGTAACTTAAAACGCTAACTAATGCATACATAGTATTTTGTTGTCAAAATGTTTTAACATATTTAAAACTAAACTGATAAATAAATTCATTAACGTTACATTATCACCACAGATATTTGTAGAGTAAACATTAATAATAGAGGGCTTTGTGAAGGTCCAAAAACTAAACTTGGATTTAAAAAAAAAATGGCGGTTTTAACTTTGTTTTGAAAATAAGTTCTGGCCTCGGCAATTACGAAGCATCCCTAATAAAATTGACGGCTAAAACACTCAATTTATGTTCAATTATTCCGATTATGAGCTGATTTGTGCATTACAGATTAATATTCACGCTAAGAATTCTGAAGTAATTGAATTGCATTTTGTGATGACTTGACTTATCAGATTATAAAGAAATATTACAAATAACAAAGTGCAATTATTGGTGTAACGTCATGTGACCCAGGAGGGGAAGGAGGAGGAAGTAGTGGGCCTAACCTGGAAGGAGGTAGTAGAGGCCTTGAAAAGGATGAGTAGAGGAAAGGCACCAGGATGGGGACGAAGCAGCACACTGGTGGTGTGGAGGGAGGAAAGATATACGAAAAGCTCTTGGAAAGGAGAACGAGGAAAAGCGTGGAGGGAAGACGGAGAGAGGAACAACACGGGATCAGAGAGAAGAGATCAACGATAAGAGTTAATATTTGGAATCGTACAGTTGATGGAAAAGAGATATGAGTTTGGAAAGGATCTGGTAATAGCATTTATGCCGGGGTTCAATCCCCGGTCCCGGCACAGATTTATCTGATCACCAAACCCTTCCTTCACCTCTGACAAGACATCTTGTGAATGTGGGGAATGCCAGGCCTCCACCGTGGTTCGGATCCCACGTTAAACTGTAGGTCCTCCATTTCATCTCACAATCACCCTACCATTACACATTAGCGTAAGTGCGTATAACTCGAACGGGTAGTAAGACGCGGTGCTAATAATAATAATAATAATAGCATTTATGGGTGTATAAAAAGCTTATAATGGTGTGGATATATAAAGAAAGTATGGAAAGCAATGAAGGAGGCTGGAGTAGAAAGAGGATTGACAATGAGAGTAAGGAATATGTGTGATGATAATGTGAGTTGTGTGAAGACAGAGATAAGGTGGACGGAGGAGTCGAGCAGGAAAGTGCCCTCTCACCACTAGTATTTGTATCGGTGATGGAAATGGTGATAAATAGTGTCAGGGAAACCGAGTGAGGAGGAAATGAAAGCATTGATGTTTTCAAATGACTCGATGGTATGAGGGAGAAGGAAGAGGAAGCACAGAAACAGCCGCAGAAATGGAATGAGGAAGTGAAAAAGTGTGAAATTAAATTTTTTGTCTGTAAAACATGACACACAATCACAACAGATCGTTAACTTCCTGTCGGAACGTCTGTGATTGCAGACGTGGACCCCGAACCGAGCCCCAAGTGGATGGCGCTGACGGAGGTGCTGAAGGAGATCAACGTGACAGCCAAGGTGAAGCTAGAGGGCAGCACGGGCGGTACCGACAAGCTCCTCATATTGGTCGAGGATAACCGCATTTGCGAGCAGATCAAACAGGTCAGCTCTTACTTCTCCTGGTTTTATCTTATATAATATAAAAAAATATATATTTATTAAGTGCTTTTTACACTTAACAAGGGTGACCTGGCGGTCTAGGGGTAAGGTGTCAGACTTTTGTGCTGGCGGCCGGGGTTCAATCCTCGGTCCCGGCACAGATTTATCTGATTATCAAACCCTTCCTTCACCTCTGACAAGACATCTTGTGAATGTGGGGAATGCCAGGCCTCCACCATGGTTCGGATCCCACGTTAAACTGTAGGTCCTCCATTTCATCTCACAATCACCCTACCATTACACATTAGCGTAAGTGCGTATAACCCGGACGGGTAGTAAGACGCGGTGCTAATAATAATAAACTTAACAAAGTATTTTCATTTTTTTTTTATTGCATAAAATTGGGAGTTTAAATTGTTAGTTTAATAGTTCAAGATTTGTCTGGTCTCGTTAAACTTGAACTATCCAGAGACTATTATAGTTCAGGATTTATGTTTAACTTTATCAAACTATTCTAGATAATTTTTTAGCATGAGTTTTCAAGGTTTGATGTTTGCAGTTTCAGGTTAAGTAATTTTACAAATTGTAAGCTCTTGTGCTGCTGTAATATTGTGATTATATTTAAAAAATACTGTATTATTAACAATACACTTCTAAGACCTCATTTATCCTTGGCATCTGCCCCAGTACCTGACGCTGGGAGCAAAGGCCATGCTGCTGCGGTTATATGAGTGGGCGTTCAACTGCCGGGTGAGACCCGCACCCGTACCCGTACCCCAGGAGAAAGTAGAAGGGGAAGAGGAGGAGGAAGACGGGGAGATGAAGGAAAGCTACACGCTTTCGCAGCGCCCGGCCAGCGATGACGCCAACGATATCAAGCTAGAGGTGGTGGACACGATGGAGGTATGTCGATACAGATACTTCTCGGGTCACGTGAATCCTGAATAAGTATCATTTTCCGGGGAGGCCCTCTTTCACACTTTGAGGCACATTCCGCTTAACGGGGGGTGCGAAGTCCACTTTTTCAATTCATAGCAAGGCCGAATCGACTGTATCAACTATTCCCTTAGCCCAAACAAAGTTCCATCATTAATTATTGTTATTTTATGCTGTATAATATATAATATCCTGTAACTATACACCAGAATAACTAAACAAATGAAATGATTGCACAAATGTTTGAAATATTCTCATCATCATCATCATCTCGAACAGTTTCCCGCCACTGGCAGGGTCTGTCTCGGACATAATCCTCTCCACACTTCCTTTATTCCTCCATTCCTCTCCACACTTCTTTTATCCACCTGTTATTCACATTGTTATTGCTATTATAAGTGTTTTACATTACAAATTAAGGTACATGAAAAAATATGAATAAATTGAATTGCATGTTGTTTAATGGCTTGATTTATCAAATTAGAAACATTTTATAAATGATTATAGAGCATAAGTTGATATAATATTCAAACTCTAATCTGCCTTTGAGAATATTTCATTTATTCAACTTGGTTTATTTTTGCTTTGGATTGAAAAATTGGTCTTAGCTCTCCTCTAGCTCTCTTTATTTTTGTTGTTGAAGGTTGATATTGTTTTTCAAATCCATCCTATTCTACTATACACGGAAGAAGGCAGAGGAAAGAGGGATAAAAAGTCTCTTTTATGTGTTTCTATCGTTCTTTCCTCTGCCTTCTTCCGTTGTAACAGAATGCAACAAATAATTAGTTTGTTAACCTCTTGGGGGGTTGGACGTTCTTAAGTATCACAGTCTCGCAGCAGACTGAACTGCGGCGATAGTGGGTTGAATTCCGGTCGGGTCTTCTGAAGTTTTATTTACTATGTGGCTTCCCACTCTCCCTCCACGCGAATGTGGCTACATCTCCTCGAAATTCAACATTTCAGCAGTTAGTACGTACGCGTACAGCCTGAAAGAGTATTAAGATGCGGCGCTGAAAGAAATATAAAAATTGGTGTGCTCATATGGCAAGTTGACCTCCTTCACTTTGTGTTTTTTTTAATATCTAGATCTGACATTTAAACTACAAGTTAAAATTTTGAAAATATAACCAATCGAGTGACTGGTTTATTGGTTGCGTTCAAGCCGGAGAAGGAAGAGTCATGTTCGATCGACGCCCAGCCCCCGATGATTGTGATCCACACATTCAAGAAGTACGGGGACCCCCTGGCCCTCTCCAGGACACTCCGAGAGGTGCGACCCAGGTTCGTCCTCATGTACGACGCAGACATGGCCGCCGTCCGCAGGTTGGAGGTTGGTCCGAGGCGTGATCTTCTCTTTTATACGATTCACATTAACGCATCAGCTAAATAGCTCTGTATTCAATATTTTACAGAATATGACTGTACAGATTGTAAACACACAGTTTCTCAACCACCCAGGCAAGACACGCTAAATGGGAGGGGATAAGGAATGTAATTTCAGAATAAAATGTGCCCACATTTGTGCGGAGACAATGGTAACCATTAATCGAAGAATGGCCCTTGTATACTTGATTAGGATTCAAACCCTGACCTCTCCATCAGCAGCAAACTGACCTAGTTGAGCTCAGCACCGAGTGTATGTAACACAGATTTTGTTATTATGGCTGTCAATATTTTTACTGACAAAGCTTTGTAATTATTGAGCCGAGATGTCTTTATTGAGGCAAAGTCAGAAGTTGATCGATATTTAAAGTGTGAATTCTCGAAGCTTTGCACACCCTTCGTTGCGATAACCAATCACAGGCTCAAGACAACTTCAAGTAAGCTGGTTTCAGCGTGCAACTGAGGTTTGTCACAGCAACAAGCATTTCAACATTAAAATAACCTTTTTTTCCCAAGGTTTACCAAAGTGAGCACTCCGAGTTCCAGTTCCAAGTGTTCTTCCTGATGTATGGTGGCTCTGTGGAGGAGCAGGCCTATTTGACCAGCCTACGCAGAGAGAAAGAAGCGTTTGACTACCTCATTAAGCAGAAGGCGGTGAGTCGAGCTTTTGTGCAGTTTCTCTGATTCATTTCTCTCCTCCTGTTTCCTAGATTTACTTTTTATAAAGTTTGTATTAAGTATTAAAAAAAAGCTATAGGCTCTGATATTTTAATTCATAGTCCAGCAACAAACGTTTTTAAAACATTAACCCGCCTCGGTGCCGTAGTTGGCTAACACGCTTGTCGTGTTGAGCTCGAGTGCTGAGGATGGGGAGATCGAGGTTCGAATCTCGGTCGGGTGAACTGGGAGTTGTTTTTCCTAAATGTTTTTCTACTCTCCCTCCACGCAAATGCGGGTTCACTTACTCTAATTCATACCTTCCCAATTCCTAATCCATTAGCGTAATTAGTACTTAAAGCATATAACCCGAACGGGTAGTAAGACGCGGTGCTAAATATTAAATTAATTGTGTAAATAAAAATCAAACGGTTATTAGAATTTAAAGAAAATTTTTTAAATGAAACCAAGACACTATTTATTCTTGAAATAAAACATTTTTTGAATTGCAATGGTTTTTCTTTAGCACCGGGTCTTACTACCCGTTTGGGCTTTTATGCTATTATGCTGAAGTGCTAAGAGATGAGGAAGTGATAGCATAGATCTCTTTAAGGAAAACCTATTTTCACTTTTTGAGGCAGTTTGTAATAAGATACAGGAGAGATGGATAGAAATCATAAAAAAGAGGAATAAACACAGTGAAAAGAACAGCACAGTTCACACGCCTCCATGATGAGCTCCGATATAACGAAACCTAGGTCTGGGGATTTGGCGGTAGCAATTGATTTCCTTCAAGAGGCAGCCGTTACCTCCCTGTCCAGTGGCAGCAGTGTAAAGTGAGAGCCATGTTTTCCATCCACCGCTCCTGTTCCTTCTTACACATACAAATATTACAACAGAGCAGAAGGAAAGTGGGATAACCCTTTAGGGAAAATCAACCTCAATATACTCGACCGGGATTTGAACTCCGATATTTCTATCATAGGCAATTCAGTCTATTTGGGAACGACACCATATACCGTTCATCCACCCAAAGTGGGTCTGCAATAATTTTAATATTCTTATAATGAAAGGAACATATTCCAACTATACAATTCACAAATGACATCCAGACAATAATCTTGCTCTTAAAACATAAAAGGATTATTACTATGGATCTATAGTAGATCATAAACTATTTGCCTTCTCCGGAGTAGATCACTTGGTCTACAATATGGACGCAACCATTCTCCAGACAAACTAAAGAAGTTGAAGCGAACGTTGAATGCCAGGAAACTTACTCTGGACACATTACAAATCTTTGGAGGGCCATTAGGAACAAAAAGCACGGGATGCTGAACTCAAGACATCAACTTGCCCCGCGCCATACAGTCCCGACCTACTCCATGGGACTATCACCTGTCTAGCGATCGGGTACACACCGCTTTAAGGACATCAAGGAGTTGAAAATGGGCGTACAGGTGTAGTTGTGCCCGTGGGTTGCTGATTTCTTTGCTCAGGGATGCAAAAAGCCCGTTCTCCGATATGACAAATGGCGATGATGTGGAATAGTGATTTAGATGTGTAGATATTTTTAGTATGTAATGTTTTTTCTCCCATACTTTTCATATTTTCAAAAGCCTACCAAAAGTTGACTGTGCCCGACTCGCTGAACCAAACCCCCCCAACCAAAGGCGCACCTTTATTGCCCTCGGTAAGAGCATGCATGTGATGTGTTACATCTGCCCTCAGTCTATGGTTGTCCCCGAGGACCAAGATGGATTGTCTGAAGATTGCTCGGAGCTCAGTAGAGACGCCTCCAAGCCTGACATGGCCGTGGGGTCCAACACTCGCAAGGGGGGCCATCCCGCCCGGCCGCAGACGACCACCGTCATCGTGGACATGAGGGAGTTCCGCAGCGAGCTGCCCGCTTTGATTCACAAGCGAGGCATCGAGATTGAGCCAGTCACGCTTCAGGTGAGTCGACCGACCATGCACGAGAGAGGCGTTGAATCGAACCCGAGACCCTTATCCGTTTGCCTGTTGATTTTCTTTGCCCATTAGTTTTTCTATTGGTGCTATATACCCACCTCGGTGGCGTAGTTGGCTAACGCGCTTGTCGTGTTGAGCTGCTTGACTGCTGAGGACGGGGAGATCGAGGTTCGAATCTCGGTCGGGTGAACTGGGGGTGGTTTTTCCTAAATGGTTTTCCACTCTCCCTTCACACAAATGCGGGTTCACTTCCTCTAATTCAACCTTCCCAATTCCTAATCCATTAGAGTAATTAGTACTTAAAGCATATAACCCGAACGGGTAGTAAGATGCGGTGCTAAATATAATATAATATTGGTGCTATACTTGTTCGGTCAGAGGCTCCCAAACTAATTGGACTGAAGGAGTCCTTGCACAAGGACATATACATGCTAGAGCCCACATAAATAAAATGCACACTAATATAGTGAACATTCAAAGTTAACGACAGTTAAATTTTACAAATATAACACAAACAGAAAACATCATACTTTCTGACTGCATCTTAAGCAAATGTTTCTATACAGATTTAAAAAAAATGATCCATCCTAATTATTGCTGCTATTTAATACCGTGAAAAACAAATAAAGGATATTCTAAAATGGCTTCATAGAATCAGAAATAACTTTGGCGGAACCCAGTTTGAAAAAGTCTTATTTTAAAGGTGTAGTTGCGTGATTGTTATATTCTCGGAGTGAGTCTCACACTCTCGTTCTCTCAGGTAGGGGACTATATACTGACTCCAGAGATCTGCGTCGAGAGGAAGAGCGTGAGCGATTTGATTGGTTCACTCAACTCTGGCCGGCTGTACAACCAAGCGCTGGCCATGACCAGGTACTACGCCAAGCCCATGCTGCTCATCGAGTTCGACCAGAACAAACCTTTCGCCCTCCAGGTATGGTCTGCTCTTGGGGGCGATACTACTTTTTATTACTCCCAAGATAAGTTGAATCTATGTGAAATCCACTATTCTACTTATCCGAATCTTGTAAGAAATTATGAACATAAAAGGAAATATAACTATAATACAAATAAATTACAAATAGTAGCTAAATGTTAACATTCTTCCTTAAGATCCATTCATTACAGCATTCACACATTCAGTTAAGTTGAATATATTGAAAAATGACACACACACACACACAAAGGAATCTAACCAGGTGTCCTGATGTCATTTTTCAATATTTTCAACTATAATCAAGCTACGGCTAAATTTTGGTTACTAATCCTTCATCCCCCAAGCCTCGCATTTCATATACCGTATTATCCTTGATTGATAGGTGTCCTGGCGGTCCAGGGATAAGGTGTAAGACCTCTGTGCAGGAGGTCCGGGGCTCAATGCTCGGTCCCGGCACAGATTTATCTGATAGCCAAACCCTTCCTTCACCTCTGACAAGACATCTTGTGAATGTGGGGAATGCCAGGCCTCCACCGTGGTTCGGATCCCACGTTAAACTGTAGGTCCTCCATTTCATCTCACAATCACCCTACCATTACACATTAGCGTAAGTGCGTATAACCCGAGCGGGTAGTAAGACGCGGCGCTAATAGCAGTAATAATAATATGGTTGATTGTATAGTGTTGCTTTGTTCCCTGTTCAGTTGAGTGTTAAATGACTGGTCTAGGGCCGGGTTGTGTCATGTGTCTAGGGTCGCTTCTACGTCAGCAACGACGTGTCTTCCAACGACGTGACATCCAAACTGCAGCTTCTCACCCTGCACTTTCCCAAGCTTCGGATAGTGTGGTCTCCCAGCCCGTACGCCACCGCTCAGCTCTTCGAGGAACTCAAGGTTCGTACGGCTGCTATCACCGAACATTGCAATTCAAAGCAAACCTAAATATAACGTATGAAATATTCTCAAAGCTAAATCAAAGTAATAATACTTTTTATTAAGCTTGAAAAAATGGTATATTGTGTTTATTTATATAACACCACTAATTAAAATCATTTATAAAATGTTCTATTGCACAATTGTTTGTAATATATAATCCCAATCTGATAAATCAAGTTATTACCACAAATTACAATTTTATCACTTCAGATATTTTCATATGACAATTAATTTCTAATTTATGTAACAGATCAGAATGGGATTAATTGAACATAAATTAGTATTACAGCTGTAAATATTTTTATTTGCGTTGCTGTGTAATCGTCGAAGCTAGAATTTATTTCCAAAGAGAAGTTGAAGGTGACAATTTTTTTCAAACCCCAGTATAAGTTTTGAAGGTTTGCGTGCGCACACCCCTACCTGGTTCGGAGAGCCGATACACAGTTGTTTAGCTACTCTATATACTGTGCCCCTGGTAGCAAGGACGAGCACAGCCAGAGGCGGGCGCGGCGGCAGCCGTCGGGGCCGAGCTGGAGCAGCAACTCCTGGATGTGTCGGACAAGTACAACACGGCTATCCACGACCTGGTCTCCAAACTTCCCGGGGTCAACTCCAAGAACCTGCGATCACTGCTCAACAAGGGACAGTCTCTGGACCATCTCCTGAAACTCACCAAGGTAGTCCTTGGATACAAACCGTGTCTCTCCCGGGGGACCTATTCTAGTACAGTTATTGGTGTGTCAAGTACATTGCGGCGATAATCCCCGGTAATGGTATACATATATTTTTCCAGGAGGAGCTCAGTGGCTTGGTCAACAACGGCACGGAGGCTCAGAGCTTGTACGATGCTCTTCACAAGGTGTACCAACCATCACAAGACTCCGGCCCGTCTTCTCGAGGGGGGAGGGGGGGCAAGTTCCGCGGGAGGGGATTCAAGAGACGCAAGAACTGAATTGTGATAGTTCGTTTATGCCATAAATACAATGTATGTACTCACGCGGATCACATCGGCTTGTACTGGTTTTTAGATCATCTCCAAAAAAAAAAATATTTTAGTGTAAAGGGAATGTTGTAAATGTTTTGTACGTGTTGATTATGATCATATCCTCGAGTGTGTGTAAAGTGTGGTATCTCGTAGGTTCAACGGAGCCCTTGGAAACTTTCTAGCTGCTGTACAACGCTAGTTATTTTCTTTAACAGTTTGTGTTGGTTACATTTGTTTAACTGATGGCTTAAATTAGGAGGGATAATCAGCGCACTTGAGGGGTGTTGGCGTCAGCTCTTTGGGAAGTCATCGACTCCGACTCCTTCATAAGTTGCTAAAGTATACATTTAGTAATAACTAATTTACTGTAGTATAGTACATTGTGAAGTGGACATTTGAATAAATGTGTAAATCCAAATTACAAACATTAGTTATAAACAATAAAATTATACATTTACCATATACAGCAGATCCACCATATCCATGGATATCATGTTCCTAGATCCACCGAGGTCACGTGACCACGGGTAATACTAAACTATTATACAACGTGATATTCACAGTAAGACTTTACCAACATTAAATAAAGATATAACTCTATAAGGAAAACCTCTTTTCGCTTTATGAGGTAATTGTATTATATTTGGAAGAAGGTACAGGAAAGGTGGATAGAAACACAATATGACCTTTACAATGAACAGAACACCACAGTTCACACTTTACACTGCTGCCAATGGACAAAGAGGTAATGGATGTCTCTTAAAGAAAATTGATTGTCACCGCCCAATCCCCTGACCCAGGTTTCATTCTATCGGAACTCATCAGGGAGGAGGGTGAAACACGCAACGCAACTTCCTAAAAGAGATTCTTTACCCTTTTCCTTTTTCTCTCCTTTTGTTTTTTGGTTTCCTCTTTTAGGAAGTTGCGTTGCTCGTTTCACATTCCTCCCTGATGAGTTCCGATAGAATGAAACCTAGGTCGGGGGATTGGGCGGTGACAATCAATTTTCTTTAAGAGACATCCATTACCTCTTTGTCCATTGGCAGCAGTGTAAAGTGTGAACTGTGTTTGTCTCCCTTTTATATGTTTCTATCCACCTTTCCTCCACCTTCTTCCAAATATAATACAACATTAAATAAAGTAATATCAGTGTGTACTTACTATTTTCCTTTCTGGTTTTGATGATCACTGATAATGATGGTGATATAGAATGTCCTCGATGAGATGATAAAGTGGGGGGGAGGGCGGGGGGGTGTGATGGTGTAGGCATTGTGACCTGTTTTCCTTTAATTAAACTAAATAAAATTGAGCAGCGATAAACCGCGAATAACTGAAACCAAAGTGGGTACGGGGGGCCCGACTGTATTTTATAATATTGTAAGTTTTTTATTTTAAAGTTTGGACTAGGTACATTTTTACCGACTCCGTAACCCTGGCTGGAGTAAGGGGTTGTTCAGATAAAACACTTTTAGGGACAAAAGCATATTTTTAAAGATGATTTTTTAGTACCATAGAGTAAACTTTCTTAGCCTTAAGAAACTGCCTTTTACAGTGAAATCTCAATTTTTTTTGTATTATTTGTGTTTTATCTGAACAATTTCTGCTCCAGGATCACAAAGGTAGGTGTGCTGGCTATCCCTCCTGATTTCTAACTGAAAGTCTGGTTTTAGAATAATTTGTGATAGCTTTTTTTTTATTTGTCTCCATTTTTGTTAATTTTACTAAAATTACATATAAATGAATACATCACAGGATATCAACCATAGGATTAATTAGTTTAACATATCTACAGTACAAATTGCAAGTATATGATTCTTTTTAATGAACGGCATGCTGTGATTTGTTTTAAAATGTTTTACTGCCGGTACAGTCTTCCATAATTAATTTGTTTTGTCATCAGACCTGTAATTTAGATGTTTTCATAGAACCTAACAGTAAAAAAAACGCTTTGTTTTTAGTGTGGAAAATTATTTTTTGTGTGGGTGATTTATTAAAGATATTTTCTTGAGCTTTTTTTTATTTAAAAGTTTCCTGGTGGTTAAATTGTTCACAGTTACATGTTAATTTAATAAAAGCCTCGGTGTTTGATTAAATATTATTGTTACTGCCTCATGTGAATTTTGAAATCGGAGGATGGTATATTTTTACTCGCCCCGTCGGGGCTGTAAGCTAATGTGCTAGTGATGAGGAAGGTTGAATTTATAGAAAGTGTATCCACATTTGTGTGAAGTTAGGGAGTATAACCATTTGAAGGGGAAGAGCCCTAGTACACCTAAGTGGGTTATGAACCCCATATTTCCCCGTTGTTGGCAGCACAGTTTATTGGGACCGATGGTTCCCAAACATTATCGAGGCGCCGCCCTCTGGGTTCCATTAACTCATCCTGAGCCCCCAACCAATCTTTATTCAGAATAGCAATTTGCATGACCCCCTGAGGAGGAAAATAAAAAAATAAAGGTACAAACAAACATTTTAATGCCTCATTTATCACAAGTTTAAAACCAACTTTGTTAATTTTTATTCAATTACATTAACTTTTCAAAGTTCAACCACATATATTAGATATCATATATTTTATTAGCCACATTGCTGTTGATTAAATTACTAATGAAATGGATGGACTTTAGGAAGAAGTTTCTCAATGTCACCCCTCAGGGGCTACAGCCCGGGATTGTGCTGCAATTGGAAATAAATAACCACGAGAAGTCTTTGAAACCTTTTTTTCATTTGGCAACAACAATGCCACCCATGTCCAATAAACGCCCTCGTTTCATACTGGCAGGAGAAATCGGAACCTTGTTAATCCGAGATAATCGGGACTAAAGCTTGTCTGGATTAGGAAATTCAGATCGAGCGATAGAATACGAGGAAACAGTATTTTTATCAATTTTAAATTACAGTTAAAATGAGTTTTGCAAAACTCACATCCACTTAACTGATTGAATACACACACACATACTGTAATTTTACATTTACAGTTGGTATCTATTTTTACAGTACTGTAATTATTTTTAGTTACAGTAAAATATGGCTGTGTTAACTATAACTTGTGAAGCATTAATACATTATCTTATAAATTTCTTTTAACTTCGAGCGAATTTATCAGGAACAAATATTTAATTTGAATCCATTTGTTTGACACCTTTCTCCAATTTCCGAAAATAGTGTTCGGACTACTGAGGCCCAGTCAAACAGGATTTTACTGTATTTTTGAATTTTTAAAAGACATTTTGAGTTATCGCACTTTACATATAGGTCTATTAAAAATGTGTGTAAGAGAGTGTGTTACATTGGGGGATTCATCACGTGGGAAATTCAATTTAAATTTGTTTTCTGATTGGTTGTTTTTGATATAGCTATTTAGTGGTGGTTATACCATTTAAATGTATATAATTTACTTTTTTTGTGTGTGTGCTTTTGATTATGCATATTGGAAAATTATCCATTGTACTCTTAAAATAAACTTTTAATATAATGAAAGCCTAAAGAGATAAAAATAAACCAATATTAACATTTACTATAAATGTTAGTTTCGATAGGTAATGAATATAAATATTTGACAGAGTCATAGAGACTGATCAAAGAGGAGTACTTGTCATTATGCACACTGACACTCAAAGCGCTAGTGAAGCAGAAAACTATTTACAGAGTTTTTAGGCTGGAGTAACTCAACATTGGTCTGCTGGTCTGGTTATAAAAATTATGCAAATTCAACACCCCATGAATCGTCAAGAGCCCAAAGTCAGACAAATACGATCGACTGAAATTTTACAAGTACAGTATTCAAGTATTATTCAAATATACTTTATGAGACGCGGTAGTTTAATAAACACAATTTGCTCAGAGCTAGAGTCTCAGGAAAACGAATAGAATAATCCGTGTTCTGATCTACTTCGATCCATTTTTATTTTTAAAATTCATATTGCTCATTTTTTATTCGTTTATGTTCAAATTTTTTTGACTGGCCTCTGTTGACGTACATTGAGACTACTCAACCAAATTTTTAGCTTTAAATGTCCCTAGAATCCCGGCAATTAAACTCTCGCAAACAAAATGTGTTGTAGCGTGTTGAAATATTATATTTTCACGATACTCTCTGTTGGTTAATTCACACTAAAATAAATGACGAGTCGAAAGAGTGAAGCAACTTAATCTGGTCTGGTCATGTTTCCTGAAATGTGATTCAAATTTCAATATAGGGAATTATATCGGAATCGAACGCTTATGTGTACACCACCCCTTTCAAAACACTTTGTATGACTTACTTACGTCTGGAAATAAAAATTATGCGAGTTCATCACCCCATGAATCGTCAAGATCCAGAATTCTGTCAAATACGATCGATTGAAATTTTACAAGTCCAGTATTTAAGGACCATTTAAATATGATTTATGACACTATGTTTTTTAACAAACTCAAATGGCTCAGAGCTAGAGTCTGAGGATAGCGATTAGAGTTATGCGTGTTCTAATCCCCTCCACTCCATCTTTTAAATAGATTTTTATTTTAAATCAAGTCATTTTGAATTTCTTTTCAATGGACGTATATTCAGGATCCATTTCAATAATTTGCCATCGGATTATGAAGAATCGTCGTCTTTGTTTTTACAAAACCAATCGAAACAGAGGCTTAAATCCTGTTCTACTTATATACTTTAAATATATGATCATCAGCGTTTAAAGGATTTTGTTCAATTTTTTTTTACTGCCCTCTGTTGATGTACAGTCGGACTACTCAACTAAATGTTTGAATATATAATTGGTGTTAGTTCAAATATAGTTTATGACAAGTTGCATTATAATTGACTCAGATGGCTCAGAGGTAGAGTGTCGGACATATAAACTGAAAAACCCGTGTTTTAATCTGACTAGATCCATTTTTAAATACATTTATTTTTAATTGTGGGATAATTTATGATATATTTGAATAAATTACCATCGGAATATAGACAATCATCGGTATAGATGTTTCAAAATTTAAAGTAAATCGAGCCTTAAATCTTGTTCTACTTATAGATTTTAAATTTATAAGCATCAGCGTTTAAAAGATTTTGTGCAAATTTTTTTGACTGCCCTCTGTTGATGTACAGTCGGACTACTCAACTAAATGTTTGAATATATAATTGGTGTTAGTTCAAATATAGTTTATGAGAGAGAATAATTTAAGTGACACAGATGGTTCAGAGGTAGATTGTCGGAAATATGAAGAGAAAACCCGTGTTCTAATCCAACTAGATCTATTTTTAAATATATTTATTTTTAATTGAGGGATAATTCATGACATATTTGAATAAATAACCATACAAACAAACAAAACAATCATAGTTATGGTTGTTCCAAAATTTAAAATAAATTGAGCATTAAATCCTATTCTACTTATAGATTATAAATTTATAATCATCAGCGTTTAAAAGATTTTATTCAAATTTTTTTGACTGCCCTCTGTTGATGTACAGTGAGACTACTCAACCAAATGTTTGCATATAATTGGCGTTAGTTCAAATATAATTTATGACACTACATATTCAAATGACCTCAGAAGCCTTAGTTTAAGAGTTTCGGGGAAACAAACAGGAAAACCTGCGTTCTAATCTACCTATATCCATGTTACATATACATTTTTGTTTTGAATGGCCAATTTTTGCATTTCTTTTTAATTGGCGGATATCTATGACATATTTTATAAATTACCATGTAATATAGACAATAACCCTTATGGATTATCCAAAACTAACTAGATGCCAATTTGAAACGTATTCTACTTATATATTTTAAATATATATTCATCAGCGGGCAAAATTTTGTTCAATTTCTTTTGGCTGCTCTCTTTTGATGAACAATCAGACTACTCAACCAAATCTTGCACTTAAACGGCACTAGCTCAAATATACTTTATTACACCATATTTTATAACAAACACAAATGACTCAGAGCAAGCATGTTGGAGAAGCGAAACCAAATAATCCGTGTTATAATCTTCCTTGATTCTTTTATTTAAAAAATCTACTTTTAATCTCTCATTTTTGTATTTGTTGTTAATTGAAGGATATTTATGAACTGCGCAGTGTTCCGTAAGTGATCGACTCCACACTAATATTTCACTGTCTACAAAGTCCTTATCCTTAATTACTTAGTCCCTATCACTCCATATAAGTTGAATGAACTTAAACTTTCTAAGGACTAGTCACTAGATGCAGATTCCTAAGGACTAATAAGCTTGCGCCCGCATCGAAATGAAAGCACCAAATGGCATTATAGTAATTACATTACCGAGCTAGTGTTTTTTGATACATTATTTGTGACTGCCCTTAACCCACTTTTCAAATGTAGCCTATCCTGAACGTTTTATCAAAATGTGTTGTGTTGTTTTTTTAATCTGATTGCGCTTAGGTCTAGAAAATTTTCTTTCGGCGAGTTTAATTGGACATTGTTCCCAACTTTTTCATTAGTTGACACGGTCACGTGATCACAGATACGGACTGTTTTGGAAGAATTTGTTGATATCATTGCTTACGTCAGCCACGACACTACGTCACCCAAGTAACAGCAGTTAGTAATGTTTCGGGTGGTCCTTTCATTTTTCTTTATGACTATTTATTTATTTGTGTTTGCCTGGTAGTGGTTTTTTCGTGTATAGTTAGTTACTTTATTATATTTACCAGTCAAGTATCTGTTTTAATATGCTAATATAATATACAGCAGGGGTGTTCTAGTTAATGATTCAATAATAGTAACTATATGTAGTTGTATTATTCTTATCAAGCTGTTTATTATATAATAATAGTTTTTCTTTTATATAATACAATATATAGAATACAATTCATTGCAGAACAATCAAACATTTAGGCTTTTTGTTAATTCATTTATATTCGTTAGGCACATAAGGCTACAAGTCATTGTTGAACAATCAAATATTTAGGCTTTTTGTCAATTTATTTATATTCGTTAGGCACGTAAGGCTACAAGTCATTCTTGAACAATCAGACTTTTAAACTTTTTGCTAATTTATTTGTGTACGTTCTTAAAGTTTAATTACATGTGTTTCTAAACAGACATACAAAATGGCTAGCTTTGCTGTTACACTCTGTGTAAATAATCAACGAAACCGCAAGGGTAATAATATATATTTTTACTCCTCTGTTAAGGATCCCGAAATTTTCCGTACATTGGAGCTCAAATGTAAAAGGAATGGCACAATTAATAAACATTTGCTCAAATATTTTCCATTCATTTTGCCAATAGTGACTTTGATATTTGTGGTGCTAGAATGAAAGTTAACTAAAATGCCAAGAACTTAAAAAAAAATTGAACGTTGCCAGTGTTAATACAATAGTTCTAACACGTAAGTAATTTTGAACATATGCCAATAGTATTTTAAGTGTAATTTATTCAGTTTTTCTCATTTATTGGTGTGGATTTTACATACATATTAATATGTTTAATGTTCCCAAACGTGATATAATAATTTCTAACAATAATTATTTAGAAAGGACTTACTTTGTCTTCCATAAAGCTTTGTGAATGTTAAGCCTTGTCTTTACGTGTCATTTTCAGTGATTCACTGAAGATTAAATCATAATGCACGCCAGAATACTCATTTCAATAGACTGAATTGTTATTTCACGTTTCCATTAAAAGTTAAAAGAAGTTATACTTTTATTAATGGTTAATATTGAGAAATTAAAACAATATGAACCATGTAAACATGTACAAGAATTAATGAATTATTTTTATTTAAATGTACAGAAGATTTATTTAGATATTTACAGACATTATGTTATGTGATTTCTCAAAAATGGTATTTAAGTGGAGAGACGAACAAACTGACCTATTTTTAGACTGTTACAGACAATTTGAGTGTATATGGAATTTAAGTAATGATTTGTATAAAAGAAAACAGCACTTGGTACCATTTTAGTAAATTAAACAGTAGTTGATTATTCTCAACAGGATCATTATGATAAATGACTCATGTGAATAAATTACTTTAAAAATTACTCACTTGAAATTATTCATTGAAAGAGTCACGTGAGAACACAGCTTTGAGCGCTGTTAGTGTAATGAGTGACGTCACACGCTCAGCTAATCAGATGTCTTTCTGCAACTGGCGCTAGCTTCTATTCTCTCTGCATTGCTTTGTAGGCCCTATAAGTAGTTTCTATTTTATGTACTACAATGATGCGGAGCTACTGATTATGTAGCTGTGAGCTGTGACTTCATTTTACAAATGGAGGATTGAATAGAGATAATCTAACTAAATTATATTAAGCCAATCACCGTAACTAAATTGTTATTATAAGCTTGTTTAGTTTATGTATTGAAGTTAACCCAAGGTAAGCTAGCCTTGACTTGGACAAAATGTATTAAAACAAAGACATATTGATCTTGCTACAGGCTAGTCCACTGGAAGATTGTTGTTCAATCCAACAGGACACACTTCTCTGTTTATTAATATCCTGGCGCGGTCGGTCCATGTGAGCAGTGACAGCTCAGCTTGCCTACTTTTAAGATAAATTAAACCTTATTTTATGTTTACAAATATCTTAAAAAGTTTGGCGGCGTCTGTGTTTGACCTTTGTATTTGTCAAGCGTGACTTTCCTTTAATGTTATAGATACCCAGGTCCGATCCCAACTCTTGTGCAATTGTTTATAATAGTTTTTCATGAATTATTTTACATCCTCTCAAAATGAATGCTACAGCACTTTCTTAAAAAATAATTTCTCTCGCTTAATTTAGGTCTTGTAGCTTGTAAATATTCGCCGTAACTGCTACAAGAATGAATTCAGCAAGAATTTAGTAGGAAACCGGTTTTGGTGGTCCAAGGTGTGACTATCATAATATATGACTTGCAGGGAGATTGGGGTTCACATCCCGGTCGGATGTACTTAACTGATTTTTCTTTAATGTCTTTCCACTTTGTCTGCATGCAAATGTGGATACAATTCCTTTAAAAACCAATCATCCACAGCCTTAGCACACTAGAGTAAAAAATAGGCCCTATAACCCGAGGGGGTAGTAAGACGCATTGCTAATAAAAAATCAGGAAGGATCTTTTTGAAAATACTAACAGTTTTTTTGTTAAGTCGGTCTACATTGATAGCATTATTATTATTATAGCTGCAGACATATCATCATCATCATCAACTGTTTCCAGCCTGTGGCCGGGTCAGTTTAGTAAAAGACCTCCATCCTCCTTTAATTTTTTCCATTCTTCTCTCACTTGAACACTTTTTGTTATCTGCTCCTCCCGTCTCTTTCTTGGCATCCTCTCTTTTTCCATCCTCATTACATGCCCATACCATCTCAGTCTTGCTTCCTCTCCTATCTCCTATATGTTCTCCTACTCTTTCCCGGACAACTTCTTTCCTGATGACTTGACGTATGAACACCTGAAAGTTGTTTAAGTTGGTAACCGTTACGGCGCAAGGATTAGTTGTAATTGTCCATATGGTGTTCCAGACAAAAGAAAAGTCGGCCATGTTCGGGCCCTTGACGTTCCCTCATCAGAACCAGAAGAGTAACACACTGTTAAAGTTTGATGACGACCTTGACGAGTTGAGTTGTTGTCTCCTCTGTGACGAGAAGTTCTGCTTGACGACCCAGCACGAAGAGATGTTACTACATTTGTTCAACCGGCACCATCTGGTGATAGGAGACGTGAATCTCATAGCCAGCATGAAGAGGTACAACCCACTCTCCGTCCCTTCAAAGTGAAAACTGCGAATAAAATATTCCCACACCTTTATTTTCCTTTTTTTCCCAATATAATTACAGGAAAAACTTAACCAGACCCCAGACCATTAAGGTAACATACATCTGCTATTTCTATTACTTTTATTTGCCAATTTCCTCTTAATTTCATACTTTATTCAAGATCCGGATTCGAGAATGGAAGGTAAAATTAATATTCGGATTTGTAAAATAGTGGATTTATCTCATATTTACTAATAATATATTGATATATTAACTGGAATTAAATCTTTTATCAATTTTACAGTAAAAAATTTTATAAATTATATTTGATTAAGCCTATAAAGTTGGATTTTACAGTTATAATAAAAAAATATCCAAACATTATTTTGGCTTTGACTTGACCTGTCTCTTGATTGGTTTGTAAGTCTTGTACTACCTGCTGCGGTAGTTGCATGGTCTTGCGTTAGACTGGACTGCCGATGACGGAGCTATCAGAGTTTGAGTCTCGGTCGGGTGGACTGAGGTTTTTTTTCTCCAAAAATTGTTTTACACACACACACTATATATTCAACTTTCATCTTCACTAACTAGCTAGCATAGTTAGTACATAGGCGTATAACCTGAAGAGTTAGACACGGTGCTAACTAGCGTTAGTTAGTACATAGGCGTATAACCTGAAGAGTTAAACACGGTGCTAACTAGTGTAGTTAGTACATAGGCGTATAACCTGAAGAGTTAGTAAGAAACGGTGGTAAACAAATCTTTTACACCATTTAGAAAGCCAAATCTGACTTTAGTACAAAATTATGATTGATTAATTAATTGAGATGTTTTATTTTATTGATTGCGCTGCTGAGTTTAGCTACCTTGCCTACTGGCGGATCAGGCTCGCTTCAAATCCACTGACGGACTTTTGCTCCACGGTGCTGATGGACACGAAGCCCGATGGGACATCTTCCAAGGACGAGAAGTTCTACCTCCTGGCGGACATCTTGCCGGAGGACAGGCTCCTTAGGGAGGGACTCCAACAGAAGCGGCTGGTACGACACTAGTTGTTTCTGGGACACTGCATCATCTTGGGTTACTAGCGCCAGGGACCTCCCGACTGTGTTCTATACAAACTAACCCGGGTAGTGCCGCACCTGGTCACCGGCCGTTATTCTGTCAATAATCTGAGACCCCTTGATAAATGGGGTCATTAGACACTTTAACGGCCCATTTTCATTAGATCGTGATCCCCTCCATATTTATAATAAAATAATGTAATATATATTTGTAAGAAAGTAGAGGAAAGATGGGTACAAACACAATATGGCTTTTACAATGACAAGAACAACATAGTTCACACTTTACACTGCTACCACTGGACAAAGAGGTAACAGCTGCCTCTTGAAGAAACTCTATTGTCACCGCCCAATCCCCCGACCTAGGTTTCATTCTATCAGAACTCATCAGGGAGGAGTGTGAAACGCGCAACGCAACTTCCTAAAAGAGCCAACTGTTACCTCTTTGTCCATTGGCAGCAGTGTAAAGTGTGAACTGTGTTCTTCTTTTCATTGTAAAAGCCATATTGTGTTCGTCCCTTTTATAAGTTTCTATCCACCTTTCCTGTACCTTCTTACAAATCTACTGTATTGACCCGAAAATAGGTCACCCCTGAATATAAGCCGCACCCCAAATTTACAACCATTTTCATAGGAAAAACAATTTACGGTTAAAATAAAATCCCTATTTAAATCATTTAAATTCTGAACCACCAATAAGTAATATTAGAGCTCTAAACAAATTTCACCTGAAAAATGGGGGGGGGAACTTTTTTTTTTTTAATTTGAGTGTTGAATCTTTGTGCTTGGCATATCCTTAAGGATTTGAGGGGCCATTTCTAAAATAAACGACTCTTTTCATTTCTTCACAATTTCATTTTATTGTCACTTTTACTGTTAGAAAAGATGTTACATTTTTGGTAGTCCTAATATCGCTTTATCATAACAAGAAAGACAAAAAAATAATAAAACTTTACATTACTTAAACCCTTATTCTTACAGGATGCACACTTTTGACAACAAACATAGATTGAAAGTCACTAAAATTCGATGTTCTAAAAATATGTCTTGTTTGGTATAAAGTTAATGATCCCCCTGTGTGGTCCCAGGAGTGGGTGCTCGACAAGCAGGCGGAGGAGCGGGACGACCGCTCCTTCTCCCGTGGCTGCCTGTTCTGCCGTCAGGAGTTCGCGGGCTCGCGGGCCGAGTACATCAACCACCTGTCCCAACAACACAACCTCCAACTGGGACGTCCCGAGAATCTGGTGTTCACAGACGAGTTGCTCGACACGATCAAGCACAAGTTAGACAGGTGATACGCAATCTTAGCAGTCGACAAATGACACAACAACAAAACCCCAGACCGTTATATTAAGTTTTTTTAGCGCCTCATCTTACTACCCATTTGGTTGCCTATATACTAACTATGCTAAAGTGGTAGGAGTTAACTATTAGTTTGATTAAACGGAGAGTATTGAAATATTTAAGAAAAATATACCTAAGTGGGATTCAAATCCTGACAGTTTGTGAGTGTGTTACATTAGCAGGTATTTGACTTGACTGAATGTATGAACATATGAATGTGTATCATGTTTAGCTATTATTTCTATTTCCTATTTCATTATTTACTGAGTAAGAAACAGAGACGTGTTAATATGGGTTGTGGCCCAGTGGCAGATGCCCTGGCTACAGATACAAGGGCCCCGGGGGGTCTGGAACAAGGGCAAATGAGATTAATGGCCGGAGGATTCTTTGTGCTCACCACACTACCCAGAAGTTGGTACTATTTTTGCCCGCTCGGTTGCTAACGCCATGGACCTTCGTTATGTCAAGTGAGATGAATCAGTCAAACTGTTCACTTGTGTGTTGTTATGTTGGCCAGCCTGCTGTGCTTGTTCTGCGAGAAGTTGTTCAGGGATCGGACGGTCCTGAAGGAACACATGCGCAAGAAGATCCACAAGAGGATAAACCCCGACAACAAACTTTATGACAAGTTCTACGTCGTCAACTATCTGGAGATGGGCAAGGATTGGCAGCAAGTCCAGGTACGGGGCTTTTAACCGGGAGGGGGGGAAGTGAAGCTGAAGTTTAGATATTTATAAAAGAATATGTTGTTTTGTGTTGAGGAAAAATAGGGATGTGTGAAGATTCTAGACTTTAACTTGGCTTTGGAAAATAAAAATTAGTTATACCGTAATTGACTATCTCTACAAAGAAAACCTCTTTTCGCTTTATGAGGTAATTGTATTATATTTGGAAGAAGATTCAGGAAAGGTGGATTACAACATTTAAAAGGGACGTTTCACTCTCAGTGGCAGCAGTGTAAAGAGTGAACTGTGTTCTTTTCATTGTAACAGCCATATTGTGTTCGTCCCCCTTTTATATGTTTTTTTCCACCTTTCCTGTAACTTCTTTTAAAATATAATACAGTAATTGACTTGTAAGCTGGGATACTAACTTACCATATTAAAACGGAACCTTAGAAACACTTGTGCAATAAAACAATTTCAATTCATTTTAATGTATCAAGCTTCGCATGAATAACCAAAATATATTTTTTCAATCACGAAACAACCAACAATAAATATTCAAACTTGGATTCAGCTTCGAGGATATTTCATATATTCAATTATAGGACTTACTTAGCACACCTCTAATTGGAGAGACGCGTTCGAAACCAGAGTTTCATTTTGTTCTCACACAGAAGGAACCAGACGAGTTTGAGATATCGAGAAGGGGCAATGCATCGGGGAGCGAGGACAACTCTGACTGGTCAGACTGGCAAGATGAGGAGAGTCCGAGCTCGGCGGTGGTGTGTCTTTTCTGCGAGAAGACGGGCCAGCACTTCAACGACATCACGAGGCACATGGCCGACCAGCATGGCTTCCCCTTCTCCGAGAACTGTGACGAGGAGAAACTCGACTTTTACCAGAAGGTTAGATCAGACGCATAACATCCTCCTCGGTGGTCTTGGGGCGAAGTGCTCGCTCGCCTTGTGGCGGGTAGAAGATCCCGGGAGGTGCCTTTCTCCGCAATATTGCTAGGCTCTTTCGCCCTCACTCTTAGAAATTTTCCTGAATTGATATAATAAGTTGGTTCAGAAAGTGAATGAATTGCCTCTATCATCTATTGGTCAGATTTCCTGGCTATAGATCCAGAGGTTCTGGGTGGGATACCCAGCGCTCCCAGACTCGCTAGGACAAATGAGGAACTTCTTAAATAAAGAAGTAGTGGCTCTGGTCTAGAAAACTGAGATAAAAGGCCGCAGGGTTTGTTGTGTTAACCACATGACAGGCTCTATCCTCAGAAGTTGACACTAGCTTCGCCAACGGACAGCATCCGATCATTTGTGAAACTGATAGATTTCTGACCCCCCAACTACATTTGCCTGGAGAACTATCGCAAGCCATGAACTATTTGTAGGTGAAGCTGGTGAACTACATCCGGGGGCAGGTTCATCGTCTGTGTTGCATGGTGTGTGACAAAGAGCACTCTAGCCGACAGTCGTTGCTTGTGCACATGGAGACCAGTCAGCACTTCACCATGCCCCCCTCCAAACTGTGGGATCAGCCAGAGTGAGTTTAGTCCTGCACACTAACAAACTACTATTAAACTTTATATCAACATAGTTTTAAGTCATTAAATTGCACGTTGGGTTATCAAATTACAATATATTATGCAATAGTATTATATTTGGAAGAAGTTATAGAAAAGGTGGATAAAAACATATAAAAGGAACAAACACAATATGGCTGTTACAATGGAAAGAACACAGTTCACACTTTACACTGCTGCCACTGGACAAAGAGGTAATAACTGTGTTCTTTTTTTCATTCTATAGTCCATATTGTGTTTGTCCCCCTTTTATATGTTTCTATCCACCTTTCCTGAATCTTCTTACAAATATAATACAATTATTTCATAAAGCGAAAAGAGGTTTTCCTTATTGAGTTATAAAATATTGTGCGAGTGATTTTAGTGCCTAAAGTTATATAATAAATACAATATTATATTTTTCCTATGTATAAAAGATTAATAAAAACTATTCCCAGAATCAAATAAAAGTTTGGATTTTCGATATATTTAAGTTCCGACCCAAGATTTGTGGAGGGAGCGTAGAATACCCTTAAAACACCCAGTATAGATTCAAGGTGAGAGCAACACCTTAGACCATGTGACAGGCAAAGTGGGTATTGATACTGCCCAAGGGAGGTGTTAGACGGACAACGCTGTGGGTTTGGTACTCTGCCGAAACTATACCACGACTTGCTTGAGAAAACTGTTCAATCTATATACATTCGTTATTTCCGTTTTCAGATATTATTTCCCGACATACGAGGATGATAGTTTCCTGTGTTTCTTGGACAACATGGCCGACACAGACACCGCAGAATCAACTGAGAAATCTGGACAGATATGATGTTTTGTGGTCACAAGTCTTTGATCTGTTATTACCATCCTGACTACATGAGTGTGAACAGAGTGAACAATTGTATTAATATAATTAACGAAAAATGTGAACTTTTAAAACAAAATACAATTTGTTAATGGTACTAAACTTTTATCTTATTTAAACTAAGCTTTAAAAGGCCAAATTTCTAAATCCCTAAACATTGACATCTCAGCTCAATAAGACACCTCAGTTCAATGCCTGGCATGGTCTAAACCTGTCCTAAAGCAAGCATTTAATATCATCCTCTTGGGATTAAACAATTTAAAACCAAATGGTGACAATCGATTGAAAACTTTAAATACCAAGCTTTAATATTGATAGTTAATATATGCTTTTATTTTTGGTTGTAATTATATATATTTAAAAAAATGTGGTTTAAATTAGGAGGGATAGCCAGCATACTTAACTCGGTGATACTGGAGTAGAAATTGTTTAGATATAACATTAAAAAACACATAAACACATTTTTAAAGACAAGCATTCACAGACAGTAGACTGATACTCTTGGTTGAATGTTTTTATTTATGATATTACTGTATAGATAGCAGCACTATTAATAAATAGATAGAAAAACTGAAAGTTGGGTTATATGCTGTATTATTATTGTGACAGTGAATGTAATAAGTATGCTGCTAGAAGGAGAGGAATTACCTAAGGTTGAGGTATAATACAATAAAAAACTGCAACATGCTTTTACGAACAGAGGCTACACCACCGCACTGGTGTGTAGTCGAATAGAAAGAGCTCAAAATATCCCTCTGGTCACTACAAACCCACCCTGGACCCCACAAACTCAACAATCTCTTGAAAACAGGTTTCTCCATACTGCAATCCTCCACCACTACACAACATATCTTCAAGGAACCTCCAAAAGTAACTGGTAAGCAACCAGCCAATCTACACAATTTACTTGTAAAACCCAAACAAATATCAGGTTCATTTCCCTGCAACATAACTAAAATAAATTATCCTATAAAAGGCCACCATACTTGTGATTCTGAGAAGCTCATGTACCAAGCACAGTACATTGGTCTCACAACGGAAACACTAAGAAAGATAAGCCGTAATCTGGACTTTAATCAGCGTTACACAACCAAGGATATAGGAACTGGCCCATCAATATATCACAAGCCCTCAACCTCAACCTTAGGTAATTCATTCTTCTATCAGCACATTCAACGTCACAATAATAATACAAGATATAACACAACTTTTAGTTGTACTATCAACCTATTTATTCTTAGTGCTGCCATCTATACAGTAATATCACAAATAAAAACAGTCGACCTTACAGTTCAACCAAGAGCATCGGTCTACTGTCTTGACCCGATGAAACTCTCTGTGACAATCAAAGCTTGTCTTGGCTCATTTTGTGATAAGAACTTAGCCAACAGGATAGAACACAAAATAAAACTGATCATTAAACTAAAGGTCATATTTGCAAAATGTAGTTAAATAATAATTTACATATTGTAATTTTATAATAAAGGAAATTGATAAAACAAATTACTAAGAATAAATTTGATGAAGAAAGCCCACCCAGGGAAAGGAAGAATCCAATGCACAAAGGTGACATCATCTTCTATAGAAGACAGAAGCAAGGCAGGAGTAGTGTAGCAAATGGGAATGTTTATGATATAATTATAACCACATAATTAGGGACTTTAAATGAATCAAACACTTCTGTCAAATATTTATTTTGTTGCCGTTTGGAAACCTTCAATTTGTTCCTTTTACCCCCAGAACTGACATTTAAAACACATCTTGTTTATTGTAATAAATTGGGAAAAATCATATCAATCAGATCATAGTAAAATGAAATAATGTATAATAATACAGTGTACCCTAATGTAAAGTGATAGTGAGGGATAGTTAGGCTAGGTCTCTCTGCTCAAATTACACGTCACACATGGTCGGAGATGTTCCTTTATCATTAGGAGGGACACACACAAGGATAGACTACAGAACTACATGTGTCGAGAATTATTTGGAATATGTAGCTAAATATAATTAAAAATAACAGGGACTATACTTGAAATAACACAAAAAATATGTCTGATTTAAAAGATATAATATATTAAATAATTGTAAAAAATTATTTATAGTGTTTTTACATCTCAGATTTAAATAAGGGGGTAGTCTAGTCTGGATTTGATTTAAATCTGAGATAAAAAAAACAACATAATTTTTAAATCAAACATATTTTTTGTGTTATTTCAAGTATAGTCCCTGTTATTTTTTAATTATATTTAGCTACATATTCCAAATAATTCTCGACACATGTAGTTCTGTAGTCTATCCTTGTGTGTGTCCCTCCTAATGACAAAGGAACATCTCCGACCATGTGTGACGTGTAATTTGAGCAGAGAGACCTATCCCTCACTATCACTTTACATTAGGGTACACTGTATTATTATGCATTATTCAGATCATACAAACACTTTTTAACAGATAATAGAACAAAACCAGAAGATTGTCCTGTTTACAGAATATAACCTATTTAAGGAGTATGTACTATCAATAACTTACACACTCGATTATTTCCTTAAACAAAGTTTGTATTAATAACCTTGAAACTTTTACCGCTATATAAACCTTGTCCACCTTTCCGGAACATCGTTCGCCAGTGGTCACTAAGGATGTAGGAAAGTATCCATACTATACTCATTTTTAAAATGGGTAAATTCAAATGTAAAGGGTTTTTTTTTTATTCAAAATATTACAAGATAGCAACAAATTTAGTCCCACCCATTTCTGAGCAAACCAAGCAAGACTTTAAATAGGCAAGTTTTCATGATTGTCTTGGTATCAAGTATTTTCGATCAAGGTGGCATGCAAAAACGATTTTGAGATGTTTTTCTTGAACAAAAATGGCAGTAGGAGTAGAGTAGCTATAACAGCTGGTAGGTGAATTTATGTAATCCTACTACATGTACTAAAAAATCAACAGAAAATGAGCCATTTAATTTACAAAAACTTAAAATCCATTGACTACAAAGTTTAAATCTAACCTTAGAAGTGATGCTGTTTTGAAATTGGCACACAAATTATTGGTCCATTGGTCGTAGCCGTACTGTTTAGTTTGGTCAAGGAAATTGTTACTGGTATTGATTGTCTTGGTCATAAAACATTTCGTTGACATCGATACTAGGGCCCTATTCCACCAACACACTTTGCAACTTTTCACTCATTATTATTAGCACCGTGTCTTACTACCCGTTCGGGTTATACACACTTACACTAATGTGTAATGGTAGTGTGATTGTGAGATGAAATGGAGGATATACAGTTTAACATGAAATCCGAACCACGGTGGGGGCCTGGCATTCCCCACATTCACAAGATGTCTTGTCAGAGGTGAAGGAAGGGTTTGGTAATCAGATAAATCTGTGCTGGGAGCAAGAATTGAACCCCGGCTGCCAGCATAGAAGTCTGACACCTTACCCCTAGACCGCCAGGTCTTGATTCCATATTTTGTTCCACAAAAATTTTGCTTTGAAACTCGAATTTTGAAAAGCCTGTTTCTGTTCTACCATAGTCTATGTTGTGCAAAGTCAAGTAAATACAGTCGGCAAAGTATAAATTCACTTTGCATCCTATAATTTTGTTCATTTTAGGGTATAAATAAGGATTTTCTTATGTTAATGTGTTGTATGACTGACTTTTGAATGGAAATGTCATATTGGATACTTTTACAAGTACTAGCATTAATCTAAACAAAAACAACCCAAAAGGCCCTTTATACAGGTTACACGGAAGGAAGGTTTTCCATGTCAGAACTACTTGCGACTATCCCCACTAATGATTGGGAAACAAGTCCAAACGCAGAACCTTCAATTGAGCGTCAACCAGTTCAGGTTGAGGAGATCCCAATTGGAACTCAAGAGAGTCTAAACTCGCTCCTTAATATAATCATCTATAGTGAAATTATACAAAACTGCCAGATTCCTCTGTAAAATTCTTTAATCATTGTTACAAAAAGCAGTTCAATAAAAACTTAAAAAGATAGAATTGTAAACCAACATATTTAGTTCATTATCTAGGCTTCATTAAACATTACACATTCTTTGATGAGTGTCTTAGGCTATAACCACCAGAGACATAGCAGTGTCTTAGGCTATAACCACCAGAGACATAGCATTGTCTTAGGCTATAACCACCAGAGACATAGCAATGTCTTAGGCTATAACCACCAGACATAACATTGTCTTAGGCTATAACCACTTCTCTAAAAACAACCAAAAATTGCAAACTGCTCATGAAAAGTTGCAAAGAGGTTTGGTGGAATAGGCCCCAGGCTAGCACTGAAAGCTCTGTGGTCGTAACCATCGATACCAGGTCAACCGCAAAAACTCGCCTAATGTGTTAATTACTCTACAATACAAATATCAAACCAAAATAGTTTAATTTGATTTCGTCCGTCAGTACAACAACGAAACTGGTCTCTACCAGTAGAGCATTGGTACTTCCTCAACGGCTGTAAAACAGGTTTTGAAGTTTTGACCTTTTATAACTACAATATCAGGTCAAATAATATAAACCTGTCAAGAGAATCCATGAACCACAAACTAAGTATGCGTTTACTTGTACATAGGTAAGAACCTTGAGAATGCTTGCGTGAAGAATCTTTCACTTCTGAAGGACTAACACACATCTTTTTTACAAAGAATTGTTAAAATTACACACCATTAAAAACATGCTTTTTAAGTGTTTGTCAAAACACCTTTGCTGTTTTTTTTTTAAAATATCTAGTCTTAAGAAAAGTCAAAGTGTGATGTAACCATTTATCGGAACAACAGAGTATATGTCGTCAGTGTCGCAGGTTGTGAATGAAGTTGGACAGGTCGTACTCTTCCTCGTACTGCTTGTCTTCCCAAAGGTCAGGGAGAGTGTCCAACACCGACCTCATGCCCTGACCTGACCCAACAGCCTGCCTGCCTCCTGTGCCCTTCTTGTCTTCCAGCGAGAACAGGTCCAGTAGCTGGAACAGTGGGGAGCTGTGATTACCCAGAGCAGAGGAGGGGAGCTGTGACTACCCAGAACAGAGGAGGAGGGCTGTGACTACCCAGAGCAGAGGAGGGGAGCTGTGACTTACCCAGAGCAGAGGAGGGGAGCTGTGACTACCCAGAGCAGAGGAGGGGAGCTGTGACTACCCAGAGCAGGGGAGGGGAGCTGTGACTACCCAGAGGGTGAAAGATGGTGTACCTGGTCAGTTCCCATGGTCTCCATGCTGGCGTTCTCGCTGCTTATAACAGTGTTTGCTGTCATCAGTTTGAATTTCTGGAGGCTGGAAAAACAATTCAAACTGGACTTAGCGATGGTTTCATTTGCGAGGCAGCAGCCTCAACTCGCCCCACTTAGCTCAGAGACTTCATTACAATTCTATTTCACTCATGCTATTCATTTGCTAACGAATACGTTTATTTTAGAATTTAAAGTGTAAATCGGCCCTTTCCGCCTCATCCTTTGCATCATCATCATCATCATCAAATGTTTCCAGCCTGTGGCCGGTCAGTTTAGTAAAATTCCTCCATCTTCCTCTATCCTTCCATTCTTCTCCTCTCACTTGAACACTTTCTGTTATCTGCTCCTCCCATCTCTTTCGGCAAAATTGACTGATTGGCCTTTTATTTGCAAATAGTGGTCAGTCGCTTTTAATAAAAGTTAATGTTATTAAAAATCCACATAAAGTTCGTTCACGGTAGGAGTTTACCTCTGAAAGGCCTTTTTCCCTACCAGAAATCTATTATATAGTAGGATATTGGTAGGAAAAAAGACCTTTCAGAGGTAAACTCCTACCGTGAATGAAGTATATTTATATTGGTTAGCAAGCACCTTCGTTCTTTGACTATTTTTGCCTGAAATTGCCGGTAAAAATAGTACTAACTGCACTATTACACATTTCTGTCTCAATAAGGAAAGCCTCTGTTCGCTTTACGAGGTAATTGTATTATATTTGTAAGAAGGTACAGGAAAGGTGGATACAAACATATTGCCATATTGTGTTGGTTACTTTTATTTGTTTTTATCCACCTTTACTGTAACTTCTTAAAAATATAATACTTTTTTTTAATATCCCTATAACGAATTCAAGTTATAATTCTGGAAAATGTATTTACCTCAAACAAATAACAGCAATAAATTAAATATATGTGTTTTATTTAGCCATTACGAGTCATTTTGTGACCAAAGGGCAAGATAGAGCTTAACCCCCAAGCTAATTTTTTTTTAAACAATTTTAAGCTTAAAAAAAATAAATCTAAATACCAACTTTCAATACCATAAGCGTATTTATTTACCACAAATCTATTCTAAGTCTATGTTTGCTCTCACCCCATAATCTTCTCCTCGAGAGTCCCCCTGGTGATGAGTCGATACACGTTGACCACCTTCCTTTGACCGATACGATGAGCGCGGTCCATCGCCTGCAGGTCCTTCATCGGGTTCCAGTCATGCTCCACGAAGATCACCTGCGCGCCGGCATAAGTTCATTACACACCCTCTACAGCCAGTGTTGTCAACCTCCCAGGATATTCCAGTAATAAAGTAATAAAAAGGGCAAACTCCACTTTTTAGATTCAAACTAGATTTGAATCTAATGATATATTAGATATTCCTAAAGCCGAAATGAAGTTTGTGTATTTTTAAAAAAAAGTTAAATATTGGATAAAAATAATATACTTTGTGTAGCTATATAGTTAACAATATATAGTTTACAAAATATGTACTATATTTTTAACATAATAAGCTCGAATCGAATATATGAAATATTCTCAAAGCTGAATCAAAGATCAAATTTTATTTTTTAGTTGTTTAATGCTTTAAAAATTATTATATTGAGGTTATTTATATAAATTTTTGCACTAATATTACTTGTAAAATGTTTTATTACACAATTGTTTGTGATATTTTGTTTCAATCCGGCAACTCAAGCTCTTGTCACAACATGCAATTCGATCACCTATGGTTTTCTCCGTATGGATGTATATTTGTCATGTATAAACCAGCTCAGAATGCCAGTAATTGAACATAAATGAGTATTTTAGCAGTCAATATTTTTACTAGCCAAACTTCAATACAGACTTTTTTTAAGCTGTTTTGAAGCAAAGTCAAAGTTTTGCACACCCCTATAAGATACTAAAAAGCACAAAACACTTTTAAAACTGTTTTTCCCTTGCACAGGCACATACTAGTGTCCGAGGTAGAGAGCTCACCGTATCAGCACCGGTGAGGTTGAGCCCCAATCCGCCGACCTGCGTGGTGAGGAGCAACACGTCTATACTGGGGTCGCTGTTGAACTGCGCGACAACAGAATGTCTCATGCTAGGCGGTATACTGCCGTCGAGACGCAGGTAGCTCACTGTCGCCATATGACGCCTGGACAGACAATACCACCCCTTGTGAGACAACCGACGCATAGTGTCAGGTGACAATAACCACGGCGGTCTCGCCACTTACTTGAAAAGATCATTCTCTATGATGTCGAGCATCGCCTTGAGTTGACAGAAGATGAGGGCCCTGTGTTGGTTGATGACCAGCTCCCCGGGATGTTCGGTCAGAGGCACTCCGATACCACAGTCGAGCAGGAGTTGCCTGTGAAGCAACAGCAACATGTACAGCAACACACAGCTAGGAGGAGACGGTCACTTTCACACCGTGAACAATGCTCCACAGTTTTAAATGATCATTATTGTACTACTGGCTAAAAATATGAACAGAGGAAAATTCGACAAAACTGTTTTACTAGATATTATACTAAGTGACAGTATCGTAATGTGACTGTCTATAACCGATAAGTCGTGACAGGATGGTGGTGCGATCTCGTGGCGAAAGCTGAAAAATGTCAACTGTCCTTTTTGTTGGTTGTATGGCTGCTATTTGGACAGCAATTTTGTTTTTATAATTAGAAATAATCCGATCTTTGTCCCCAAGCTATTTTTATTCGCCTATTAATTGTGAGCGCCAACCCGCTGTAGTTGTTGATTGGTTTCACTTTTTAATGATGTCGACTGTGCAAAGTATTCTGTCCCCCTATTTGTTGTTTATTTTGTTTGCGCCTTCCCCCAATTCGAACCCCCAACATCTCCTAATCTAATTTGTGTGATTGTTGAATCTGGCAATAAATATTCCTAAACCTTACTCCATCTTTATACACTAGTACCGGTATATACCACTGTTGTTGTAAATAATGTTACAAGCATTGCGTGATATCTCCGGACAAACATTTTAAAATTGGATTATAAGTTTCTTAAAAGCATGGCAGATTTGTGTCCGTCTGAAGCAAAGAAAAGCTTTACCCGGGTTCTTCTGCTAGTGTATGATAAGACAGTGTGCATCGATGTAAGGTGGGGTCCCAAATTAATACAACATTATTATTATTATCACCGCGTCTTACTACCCGTTCGGGTTATACGCACTCACGCTAATGTGTAATGGTAGGGTGATTGTGAGATGAAATGGAGGACCTACAGTTTAACGTGGGATCCAAACCACGGTGGAGGCCTGGCATTCCCCACATTCACAAGATGTCTTGTCAGAGGTGAAGGAAGGGTTTGGTAATCGGATAAATCTGTGCCGGGACCGAGGATTGAACCCCGGCCGCCAGCACATTAATACAACAGGATGAGGGCTCGGATAGATGGATGCAAAATTAACAACCATCAAAAAAATATAAACAGGCAAACAGACTACAATTGAAATAATAAATAAGTGTTTTTTGTTGTTAATAACAGATTATCTGAGGTGTAACCCAAGAGGTGGCCACCAGTTTCCCTCGAGTTGAGTGAAGGTAGCGTACCTGAGCGCAGGAAGTTTAGCCGCATGGTTGATGTCCGCGAGGCTGCTGTTCTCTTGGTGGAGTTGTCCCGACACCCTCTCGTACTCGGGGTGCTGGGGGGTGAGGGCTAACTTGGGGTGATTGCACACGTTCTGGAGGTACCTCAAAGCCTGCGCCAAACAAAGCAGCACAAGATAGAGTGGCGACAGACACTCGGTAGACAGCCAGTCAGTATTACAGCAGCAACCCCCGATAGGTGTACCTGGAAGATGTGTGTGTTGCCCTGTCTATGAGCCGGAGCACCTCTGCCGGACAGACTCTCCTGCAGGGACTGGTGAGCGTGGGACCGAGCAAAGTCCTCGTACAGCCTCTCCTGGAGGGGACTCAACTCGCAGTAGTAGTCCTAGGAACCGTATATCAACCAACGTTACGATACATCAGGAAAACCACCAGCTAAAGGAGGATACACAAGATACTGTGGACTCGCACACGAGCAGAAACGTAATCATGTGACGAGCTCAAAGCCAATCACAACATTACAGTCACATCAACAATGTCTGCTTGGAGCGACTGGTGAGATTAAGGAATTCAGAGGACCCAACTATACAGACACTATAGTGTGCAACAACCATTACTGGTAATGTCCCAGGTGGTGCGGAGGGGGGGAAAACTCCTGACCTGTGTTATCTTGGGCGGGAGATCCTGAAGGACGTCCTCTTTCATCCTACGCAGGAGAAACGGCAGGACCTGACGGTGAAGAGCTTCCATGGCCAGCGCACCTAGTGGCAGCAAACACAACCACGCTTGAGTGACGGAATACAACATGGTGGATAGCCTTTTAGTGGGGGAGGGGAGAAAACAATTGCCGAGCAAATTTATCAACCAGACCCCAGAACCTTAATTTAACTAGGGCGAGTTGACTAGTTTACGAATCCAAAGCTCAATCACTGGTATGTCCTATAAAACAAATCACAAGTAGAAGTTCCAGAGATTCCAACTGACCCGCCTCCTGTTCCTTGGGCGAGCTCTTGGCGTCTCTGCTCGCCAAGATGGGCTTGCTGTAGCGAGCAGTGAACTGTTTCTCGGTGCCGAGGAAGCCTGGCATGAGGAAGTCAAACAGGGACCACAGCTCAAGGACGTTGTTTTGTATGGGGGTGCCCGAGAGGATCAGGCGGTGATTGGCCGTCAGCTGCTTGATGGCCTTGGACGACTGCAATTACATCACCCTGATTGATTAACACCCGGCTCTTTAATGGCCTTGGACGACTGCAATTACATTACCCTGATTGATTAACACCTGGCTCTTTAACTAACACATGTTTGATGTTTAGAGGTAGATTATACAGGTGTGTTTGGATTTGGCCTATTAACAAATATTAGCTCCCACTTTGCTTTGACAATTACTAAGCTTTGCCAGTAAAAATATTAAATACTAAAATACTACATTTATATTCAATATTTTCAGGGTAGCTGCAAAACTGTGTAGTTACATTCTGAGATGATATTTACACTAAAAATTGATATTAATATGAAAAATATAAAGTACCTAATTTAATATATGTTGTGATGATCTAATTTATCAGATTAAAATGCAACATTTGATAAATAATAATGGCTTGACTATTTTATAGATTTGTTTCGAGTAGTTAAATTTTTCCAGTTTTATAAAAATTGCCGCGCCCGAACAGCTACTAAAACTAGAACTTTTGAGTCCACACACCCCTTGTTCAAATAAAATATTTTAGGTCTACTATGAAAATGTTTAAAATCAAATTTGTTTAGAATATTCTATTAGGATAAGTTCTTGAATCCAATCCGATATTAAAATATTTCGAAAAAATGCTATAAACATTTTAGAAAGGTACACTGAAATAAAAATGTATTCAATATCCCTAACCTCAGAAGGTGAAACATCAAGCACAACATATTGTGAGTAACAAACAACTGTGACCCATGTGACCTGAACTCGAGTTAATTTCTCCAGTCACTCCACCGAGCAACCGTTTCCAGTCTGGTTATCAAACCGACACGAATCAGAGACTTCAGTTTACCTTGGTCTTGCCGTTCTTGATGACGTGGCCCTCGTCCAGAATGCAATAGTTCCACTTGATGGAGCTGAAGAAATCTATGTCTTTCCTGACGATGTCGTAGGAGGCGACAACCAGGTTGTGTTTCCCCACCAGCGACCTCATCCTGGGGGCAACAGACAGAGGGTAATCATCTTGGTCTGTTAATCCTCAGAGGAGTCAAACGCACTAACCATCTTACCCCTGCTCTGTCATGTTCCTCACACCAAGCAGATATATCACTGTTTAGATAAAGGAAAAATGGCGCCAAACAGCCATTTTAAACTTAATATTGAAAAAAGGATAGGAGGGTAAGGCCTACACACTCACCAGAAACTGTGGGCCTCAGCGTCCACAATTAAAACACATTATTATTATTATTGTTATTAGCACCGCGTCTTACTACCCGTTCGGGTTATACGCACTTACGCTAATGTGTAATGGTAGGGTGATTGTGAGATGAAATGGAGAACCTACAGTTTAACGTGGAATCCGAACCACGGTGGAGGCCCTGGCATTCCTCACATTCACAAGATGTCTTGTCAGAGGTGAAGGAAGGGTTTGGTAATCAGATAAATCTGTGCCCGGACCGAGGATTGAACCCCGGCCGCCAGCACAGAAGTCTGACACCTTACCCCTAGACCACCAGGTCACCCGAAAACACAATAAAACACATTATTATGTAATTTTCCTCGGCGGGAGAGAGTGAAACACAGACCGGACTGTGGCAGCGTGGCTATAGTTATAAGAAGATCTCGGTGCATCGTGTTTGAAAACAAACTGACGACAGTAGAACGGTCGGTGGCGGCCGTCCTTGCTAAGCAAGTGTCCGCAATCCGACGAGAGAAGCACTCACTTGTCCCTCTCGGCAGGGGGCCCCACGTACTGCAAGGGATAGAGGAACTGCTCCGGCAGGAACTTGTTGACCTCGTACACCCAGTGGCCCGTCAAGGTCGGGGGACAGATCACGATGGATGGTAGAGGGACGCAATCCGGACTGCGTGTCTTCTGCAACAAATGTAGTCAACAGTCGTGTAAAAACACAACCCCTGGAGCGGTTCCGACAGTTTCACAGGGTAGTGTTAGTTGGTGCACTGAGGGTGGAAGTGGAAATAATACCAAGGGGGAGGTTGCAAGGGAGGCCAAGATATAGTTATAGCGACTGACTGTAAGCTTGCAAGTTATTATTATTATTATTGTTAGCACCGCGTCTTACTACCCGTTCGGGTTATACGCACTTACGCTAATGTGTAATGGTAGGGTGATTGTGAGATTAAATGGAGGACCTACAGTTTAACGTGGGATCCGAACCACGGTGGAGGCCTGGCATTCCCCACATTCACAAGATGTCTTGTCAGAGGTGAAGGAAGGGTTTGGTAATCAGATAAATCTGTGCCGGGACCGAGGATTGAACCCCGGCCGCCAGAACAGAAGTCTGACACCTTACCCTTAGACCGCCAGGTCACCAGCTTGCAAGTTACTTCGAGGACAAAATAAGTGTACGTGGTGGTGATTTGGCTGATAAGATAGAGAGGAGGGAACACACACAACGTTGTCCGTAAATAAACCAACTAAAAACATGGAGGCTGTTAAGAAAGTGAATAAGACCAGTTACACTAATGGGTTAAGGTTTAGGAGGGTTTAATTTAGATGAAATGCACCCATATTAATGTGGAGGGAGAGTCTGAAACCATTTATGGAAAGTCAACCTCAGTACACCCAACAGTAATCGAACTCAGATCTCCCTGTTTCGGGCAGTCTAGTCCAACACAGGAGTAGCCCGTTAGACCGTGCGGCCATCGAAGCGGGTCGAATTATTTTCCTATGGATATTAATTTGTAGCGTACACAAGAGCTTATAGTGGCAGTAATCGAACATAACCGAAGAAGTGTTGCAATTGTCGAGTTACCAGATAGTGCTGGTGTCTGTAGAAGTGGTCTCCCGCCAGGATACAGATGGACTGAAGAGTTTTACCCAGACCCATGTCATCGCACAAGATCCCGTGGAGTTTGTACTTGTTCAGGAACGCCAACCAGTTCACACCAGACTGCAGGTCAAACAACATAACAAATATAAACTTTGGTAAAAATTAAGAAAAATAGTTTGCTAATAATAGAACTGTAATAAATTAGTAGCTAATGTTTAACATGATTATTAGTAACTAAGATGTTTTAAGTTCCACACACTCGATTAAGAAAACTACAACTCCACAACAAAGCAGCGGACATTTCTTTTATAATTTGTTATATTTAGGAGAAGGACCAGGAAAGGTGGATAGAAACATATAAAAGGGACAAACACAATATTGCCGTTACAATGAAAAGAAGAACACAGTTCACACTTTACACTGCTACCACTGGACAAAGAGGTAATGGCTCTCTAAGAATATTAATTGTTACTGCCCAATCCCCCGACCCGACCTAAGTTTCATTCTGTCGGACCTCATCAGGGGGGAGTGTGAAATGCGTAACGCAACTTCCTAAGAGAGGGGGGTGAGAAAAATAGAGAAAAAGGTAAAGAATGGAAACTGCTTCAGTGGCTGCATGGTCTAGGGTGTCACTTTAACAAGAGATTAGACTGCCGATGATGGTGAGATCGAGGTTTGAATGCCGGTCGGGTGTCCTGAGGTTGGTTTTCTACTTTCCCTCCCTGTAAATTCAAGTACACTTCCTCATCCCTAACTTATTAGTGTAATTAGAGCTGCATATAACCTGCACATGTAATAAGACGCAGCGAGAGAGAAACACAGCAGCGCTGTCTTCTATTATTATATTATATGGTTGTAAAATATAAAATAAAATGGATGCTCTTTCAAATAAATAAATAATGTAATTGATGTTTCATGATGTGAGTATGTATGTCCAGATGAAAATGAGATTCAAGTCTTTTGGTTTCCTTAAACAAACAAAGTTATCACCGAGCTTCCAGTCTTTCGGCCACCCACACTTGTTTACAAGGATCCTTACCTAAACAAAGCCCTACCCACACTTGTTCCCAAGGCTCCTCAATCAAACCAAAGTAGCGCGTCGTACCTGTTGGTAGCACCGTAGTTCCGCCCGTATAGACACGGGAACCTTGTAGTTCTCAATGGACTTGGGGTTGAAGAGCTGCTCAAGGAATCTCCGTTCCCGGGCCTTGTGCTGGGCCAACTGGGAAGTTAGGTTAGGTGGGTCGGGGACCCCACCGTCCAGGGGCATCAGTTGGATCAGCGTGGCGAAACAGTGTGTCGCCATGAGTCGCACTGGCTGGTTCTGGTCGCTCATGCGGCCTGAGCACATTGACAAGTGGTAGAAGCGCACGGCACATGAAAACCTTTCTTGTACACATTGATTGCGCACTCAGACACTGTACACAAAGCAAGACGACTGCGTACGATATTTACTAGGAGTGGGTAGGATCCTGAGACCTCGGGGGGTAAGACTGACGGAGGGAACAAAGTCCACTTCGTGTTACAGTAGATATTGCCGACATGTTTGCGGCAGAACGAACAAGTGCGGAGGTGAGGACTTATTGTGCTCTGTCTATCAACAGTTATTTGTTAGGTTTAGCAAGCAAGTGCGCTTGAAAGATCGTGTCAAGGACAGATATATTCAACCCTACCAAGGTCAGCCTGTCGGTTGTCAGCGATCCAGGAAGGTAGGAAATATTAAAGGGCGTTAAAGAGAGAATATTTAAGGGCCATTTAAGCCCAAAGAGCATTTAAGAAGTTTCAAAGCTAGAGAACATTTAATCGTTCACACACTATGATGGCTAGTTTTCCTGTTTTTAAGGTTAAAATAAATCTATATGTGTTTTTCATCAACTATAATTTTAATGAATATACGTTATGTGCAAGTATTTGGCTGTCAATAAATATACAATCATTCATTTAAAGAAGTAAAGAAAGGTATTTAGTTCTAACAAACTGCGAGTAGCGCTCACCCAAGAGAGGGACCACCAGGAGCACTATGTAGGGCACTACCCCGAACTTTAGATGTTCTATGATGCAAGCCAGGGCCTCTACCGCACCCTGTCTGTTGATGTCAGAGTCGATAGTCCCCAGCAGGGGCAGCACTTGATCCACAACGTGGGTCATGACGGGCACAGAGCTCAGAGCCGCCAAGGCTCCCAGGCATCGCGCCGCCATGTGCCGCACCGCGCGGTAGGGATGGGTCAGCAACAAACACATCCGAGGAAGGTACTGCAACACCTGCCAGGACCAATGAGAAGCTCTCGTGATTCAGGGGGGCAGTGACACGAGAGAAGGCTTTACAACAAACATCCCCGGTCGCAGTTTACTGAATGATTCCTTCTCCCTCTTTCCACCACCGTTCCTCTCCTCACTATAATAATTTCACCCAAAAGATTTGACTTTGAAAGGAAGACAGAAGGGCGGGGCCTACACACTTACCAGAGAACTGTACGCCCCAATGTTCCCAACAAAACACACAGGTATGTAACTCTCGAGGTACATCAGTCCCGTCTTCACCAGAGGAGTGAAACACATTTTAAATCTAAGACTATTCTAAAGGGGGAATTTCAATACTTCCCATTCCCGTCCATCCCTAATTCATGATAATGATGATGATGATATATTCAGTAGACAGCTGCAGAGTTACAGTCTTGAGAACACTACACCTCAGAGGTAAGAGAAGTTTTTATGAAGAGTAACTTTGCCTCTCTCTCGGTTATCTATTGCCAAATATCCCCTCTTTCAGTTATGCAAGGAGGTGGTGTGCTAGGTTAAGAAGCTTGAAATTTGTCTTTATTTGAGGGGAAATTGACCTCAAGTAAACAATACGATATAAAGGTGTTTCCCAATGGTAGCCATACAATTCCCTCAGAGATGATATCCAGTGTAGTAATGTTATTCACTAAAAGACACAATTCTTTGCAAATCTTTTAATTTAAGAAAATGCTAATATAATATGTTTTGTAAACACCAAATATATGTTATGTCTATAACCTGCTTCGGTGGTTGAATGGTCTAAGGCGCTAATCTCGCAAAATACTGTACTGCCAATGACGGAAGGTTTATCGGTCTTTCCCCCCCAACATTTCAAGTTGTACAGTTTTGTACCTGGCCGAGAAGATCAGAATGCAAGGCGGGACAAGTGACCTCCAGCACTTGTAGACTAGACACTAGGTCCTCTGCCCCCTGGTCGTTGTTCACCAGCAATGTGGGATCTAGAACACATCATCGTCATTAGCGCATATGTCCGGCCTGGCTTAGCTCTCAAACGCCAGCAAATACCTGTTTCAACATCCGTGACTGTTCCCAGCCTGTGGTCAGTTCTTTATCCAAGCCATATTTTCTCCATTACCGGCTTGTTAGGCCTGCCTTAGCTTTGTATGTCTTATAATATAACTTAAGACTAGGACAGGAACAACATCCAGCCCCCCAGCTGTTAGTTCATCACTATACAAGCTGTTGACTGGGTTAAGGTGTAGGTTGCCAGGATATTCTGATGGCATCCAACCAAACAACAAGCCAATGTTCTGAGTAAAGATATTTTTCATTGTGAACATTAGTAGTACTGTGCTGTTTCCATTTTTTTAACGGGAGATTGTGTATGTATTAAACATAGCCTTTTTGTTTACTTAGAGTGAGCTCGGGAAAACCAAGTGGGGTCTGCTTCGTTAAGAAATTGTTTGTACAATCTACACTTCTTAGTGTTTTTTGAACATTGAGAGGTGGAGGGAAGAGCCAGAACTACAGTTTTCTGTAAGTGTGTAAGTTTTGCCCTTCTATCCTTCTTTCAATGTTTAATGTTTCTTTGTAAATAACATATTGTAATGTGAGAATTTATCATCTTCAGCACATGACGAAACCCATAATCGTGACTTTAATAACTGTTACACAACCAAGGTGGTCAAATCCCTGAACAAAGCAATATGCAACCCTTCACAACTAAGGATATGGGAACTGGCCCATCAATATATCATCAAATCCAGACAAGCCCCCGACCTCAACCTTAGATAATTCCTCTCCTTCCTACCAGCACACTTATTATTACATTCAATATAACATTATTCATAGTGCTGCTATCTATACAGTGATGTCATAACTGAAAAACAGTCAGCTGTGGACAGTCAACCTTACAGTTCAACTTAGAGGATCAGTCTACTCTCTAGACCTGATGAAGCTGTGTGTGACAGTGAAAGCTTGTCTTTAACAATGTGTTTATGTGTTTTTTAATGTTATATCTAAACAATTTCTACTCAAGTATCACCTAGGTAAGTGTGCTGGCTATCCCTCCTAATTTAAAGCATCATCTTCTATTAAGAGTTTCTGTTCTAACGTGTTTAATTAACGGCCGAGGGGTTGGATGTTGTGTCTGTTCTAGATTTAAATTATTAGTTTACGAGTCGTGTGCTGGTATCATCAGTCGGTTCAGAAAGAGCACATTAAATACCTTAAGTAATTATTTTTTTTAGCGCAATGTGGATTGGATGAATGAAGGAGTGAAATTGTAAATGTAGAAACAAAATAAAGACTAAACCATAAGGATCAGGACCGTGACACGTATGTTTTCTACCGGAAGACTCACCGAAGGTGGCGAAGTCCACCGCCTCGCTCAGCTGGACAATCATCACCTCCCAGAGTTTGGGCAGCCGGCAGTGCAGGTTGGAGGCGAAGTGTGCGGCGATGGCAGTGAGGGCGAAGGCCGCCCCCCTCCTCTGTATCTTGTTGAGCTTGGCCATGCTGTCCTCTACGGCAAACAGCTCCTCCAGGGGTATGTCTGTCAGTGGGGGTCGGCCAGGTCCTCTGCCCCCGGTCGAGTTGGACCGTCGGAGCACCGCTCTCTCTGCAGAGCGCTGCTGGTTGGTCAGAGTGAGGATCCCTGTGTAGTTGTCAGCGTTGTAGCCAGTAGGGGTCCCAGTGCGAGAGTTGTCTCCCGTGCTCTCCACCCCACTGTCGCCCTCCCCTGCGGCAAACTGCGGACAAACGAACATAAAAGATATAGCAACCTTGCTTTCCACCTCCTGGCGGCAAACTGCAGACAAACAAACACTAGGTTGTTCACACCCCCCTATAAATAAAACAATCCAATCCAACACACCTGTATCTTGGGCGTGTACTCGTGGTCACAGCACAGAAAGGTGCAGAGGTTGGAAACGATCTTGGCGTTGGGGCACGGGTTGCGCTCCACACAGAGCTCCACCAGCCTGGCCAGGTGCTCGGCGGCCAGTTCCTGAAGCTGCTCATTGTCCTCGCGCTTCACAGATTCCATCAGGGGCTTAACCACCGGATTGAGCTTGTCGGGGAGTATCCGCAACATGGTCACAGCCCCAGCTAGGGCGGCCTGCGTCCTGTAACACGCGACGCATCGCTACACTAGGGCAGAGGCAACGTTACTCACGCTACACGATCTCAGTAGTTTGTTCTGGTATCCGCACTTCTCACGCAGCGAGGAGTATCAAACAAACAGGAGTTACGAGTGTGTAACTCACGATATGTTGAGCAGCAGGTGGTTGGAACTGGTCTCGGACACAGCGCTCTGTATGGCCTTCCTCCTCTCCTCCAGAGTCTCACCAGCCCGGGGCTTCAGACGATGGGCCGAGAGCAGCCGCTGGGCCATCGGCCCGCTCAGCTGCTGGATCTGGTCGAGCGTCAGTACCGAGGTGCCGTCGTACCCCGCGCAGTCCAGAGGGAGCTTGTAGTGCTTCAGCATCGCTACAAAGTCCTTGGCCTCCTGTAGCAGCTTCGTGAAGGAAACCGCAATCTCGTCAAAGTACACGCACTCCGACAGGCACTGGTGCAGCCGGCACTGGGGGCACACATCGGACATTTGCCCAATATTGGCCGACTTATTGTTCCCTCTTGTTTATAAAGAGGCCACACACGTAATAATATGAATAGTAAGAAGATGGAACCGTGAATAAATGAACAGAGACGAGTATTTGTTCCTCCTAATTCTCTTTCCTCCAGTATCACTTACATTAGACTACTTTTCACTCGTTTTCTTTGAAAGAATGTCACAGAATCAATTTTAATACCAGGGCTGTGGAGTTTATGGGCCGGGCCTTCGAATCAGACTACTCCTTAAATGGCTAATGTATATTAATTAGTAATAATAAATTGACTCCAGTAAAATGTTTCGATACAATGACTTCATGGGAATTTATATTTGAATATATTTGTCAGTCAAAATTATGTTCTTAAGTAATAATATTGTTATAACATTATTAGATTTTTTTTAAAAGTCAAAGTTGGTACCTACATATTTACCTACTCCGACCTTGACTCCATAGGCCAGTAATAAATGAGTGTCAAAAAAACAAGTCTCTTAAATTAACTAAACAGGGCCATTAACTGATCCAAAACATATAGTTCGAGAACATGAGATGTCATTGTTTTGAATTAGTGTCGTGGAAAGAAAACTTGAACTGGTTACAGGTAAACAAACAAGATAATTGCATGCAAGAAATATAAAAAAGTTAAAACTATATCAGCTTACAGCGTTGGTAGCAAATATAACCGCAGATGGACCCACAAGCGATACATCTTTAGAACAAGCATTTTAACATGTTCAGAGTCCAAACAATTTTGTTCTCTCTTACACATTAAACCGGCTGTACTTCCCTCAGAAAATACCATTGTTGATGGTGTTATAAGATAATTTTAGCAAATGTCCTTAATCTTGGGAAGTCGTGCTTCTGAACTTCTGAAATATGATGGGGACCCCTCGGACATGGTTTGGGTGGATACCACGCCCTTCTTCAGTAAACTAGAGTCAAACGACCAGATCGCCTGGTTCCGAGTATCAAACCCATTAACAAATTAATAACTGCTTTGGTGGTCGCATGGTATAAGGTGTCACTCTCGTGTTGGACTAGAATGCCAATGACAGGGAGATTGGGGTTCACATCTTGGTTGGTAGATAGAGAGAGTGTCTAGGGACTGGATAGAACCGGCTCAAGATGGAGATAGATAGGCGCAGCATTGAACTTTGCTATATTATTATTATTATTATTAGCACCGCGTCTTACTACCCGTTCGGGTTATACACACTTACGCTAATGTGTAATGGTAGGGTGATTCCACATTCACAAGATGTCTTGTCAGAGGTGAAGGAAGGGTTTGGTAATCAGATAAATTTATGCCGGGACCGGGGATTGAACCCCGATCGTCGGCATAGGAGTCTGACACCTTACCCCTAGACCACCAGGTCACCCAACTTTGCTATAGACTAAGTAAATACCAATGAACTTTAAATATGTTTTGGTGATCATTTTAAAAGTGTCTGGTAAAAACATGCCCCGCTACCTTGAGGGTCTCCGGACATGCGGGGGTGAGCGTGTCGAGCCTGGCCCACTCGGCAATCACCAGGCCCACCACCATGCGCTGTAGAGCCGACTTGGAGTTCAGGTACACAAGTAAAACCTTGACAAAGCTATCGACCGGGGACTCCACGTCGGGGGAGTAGACTATACCCGGGGCAGGTTGGACTATGTAGCACGACAGCAAACCTGGGGAGAAACGGACTGGTTGAGACGTTGTGTCCTGGTTTATAGACGAGTCCACGAAGGGGAGGGCAAGGAGACTCACCTAACATCCTACTGGCCATGCAGCGAGCCTTCATGACTGTTGCTCTCCCTCGTGGCGAGGGGCGTGGTCTCTGAACCCCCCAGGTACAGCTTCTGCTCACACTTGAGCCCGGCCCCTGCACAAGTGATACCCCCCTCCACACCTCCACTGTTACCACAGTTACTCTCCAGAGAGGCAAACGCGCGAGGACGTCTGGTCGAGCGTTCTCCAGAGCGCTCCTGAAACGAACGCACAAGAAAACAATGTCTCGACTCTCTAGTGTTGTCGATTCTGTCCAGAGCATCGTTCCCAATATTTTCAATCAGACTCACCCTGAGCGAGGTCTTGCTGTGAATGAGCAGGGCGGGGTCGATAACGAGCTTGGCGGGTTGCATAGTCAGACACAGCCAGGTGCTAACAAAGGGGCAGGAGGCCAGAAGGAGTTCTTGGAGACTAGAATAGCGGATGAGATTACCCCAAACCTGGACATACAAGTAGAACCTTTACCGGGGCACAAATTGGGCAAGTCGACACGGTGAGGGCAGCTTGCCCAGCAGGAATATTAGAATACATTATAAGGGTGTGTGAGGCTTTGACTTGACTTCGAAAATAAGTGATATCTTTTGACAGTTACTACATACACACATACATAGCCAATCACACTGTTTCCTTATGGGATGGATAAGAAACCGTACATACAACTCCGTACTTAATCCATCCTCACTAACTTTCTACACTCTCTCCTATCCTTGCATACTCCCTTCCCTTCAACAACATGCATACACCGAGTCACACATGCTGTTTATTCTTAAAATTCTAAATATTTATCTTTTTCACGAGTTCATCTACAACATTTAGTCACGTCTTACATGGTCTACCCCTTCCTTTTGATCCACACACACTACCTTCATATATTTGCTGTGTCACTCGATCCACACTCCTCTCAACATTCCCAAACCAACGTAAGACGCTGCTTTCACAGTGACCTATTTGACCTCCTTTCAAACCGCACTCCTTCAGCACCCATTCATCACCAACTCGATCCATACGAGTTTTTCCACATACAATTATTAGATATCTCATTCCAACCACATTCTCTTTGCTCTTGTGTTCCTCCTGACAAACCCACGCTTCACAAGGCATTCAACAATTTATAAGCCTTGACAACAAAAGTATTGACAGCTAAAATACTCTATTATTTATATTCAATAATTGCTATTCTGTTTTGTACAATACTGATAATCATTCATAGGAAATAGTTTGAAGTAAATTAATTGCATTTTGTGATAGTTACTTGAGTTATCAGATTATAATGAAATATTACAAACAATTGTGCAATAAATCACTGTCAAGGTGATTTTAGTGCATAAAGTTATATAAATAACTGCAGTAAAATATGTTGACAAGCATAAACCAAGCAAAGAAAATATTCAAGCTTTGAGTTCGCTTCGAATTGAAAAGTGGATTATTCTCAACAGAAACACAGTATATGAGGAGTTACCTTCTCGGCCAGGTCTTGTATTTCCGTCAAGGGCTCCACCAGCGTCCTCTGGAAGATGTGTCTCAGAGCGTCCTGCAACAGGGGCGGAGTCCACTGGTCCCCGCAATCCCGCTTACCCGCCGCAGACTCCTGGTTCGTCAGGGTGTGCAGGGTCTGCAACGTGGCGCGGCGCACCGACGACGTGCTGTGGGACAGGAACGGCCAGAGGCGAGGGACCACTTCACAGAGGGGCTGTCGCCTGAGGGGGGAAAGAGTGACAGTTAGTGTGCTCCTCAATGTGGCGTGTTGCGAAACTCAATGGTCTTACCATAAATGATTTTTAAAAAAAAACCTAAAATAAGATGGATTCTAAACCTCCTCGCACGCTTGTTCGTAAGAAAATAATGAACTAACCGTCTCTCTCTCTCAAAAACCCTTAGGCAATTTACAGATGGCCCTTAAGAAGAAAATTTTAGTGACGGCTACAACTACTGTTGAATGTTGATAGATAATGTCAGGTCATGTGATCAACATGTCATTTTTGATATATATTATCAATACATATAAAATAACAATAGTAATAGTAATAGTGAAAGTTATGCTCTGCGTCTTACTCAACTCTATCTCAGGTATTTACATGTCTATTACTTGGGAAGGAGGTCATTTCAGTTTGAAAAAACCAAATAGCGAATCGAAGCAGATATTATTCAAGAATTTTAGAATAGTTATCGAATCAAATATCCCAGAGAAATATGCTTAAGCTATGATGTTAAATAAAAAAGCTATATATTAGATTAGTTTTGGACCTTAGTCCTATAAGTTTTCATGTTTAAATGTATGTTCTTCAACATGTTCACGGAACAACAGCTCACCTCGGCAACAGTGACAGTAAAGAACACCATCTGATGTGGGAATTATAAACTATTTCCATATATATCCTCAGTCCTCAAAGATAACACTTTGTTGTATATCATACAATGTGTAGTATTAGGTTATACAAAGAATGTTCTTTGGAATAAAGTGCAGATTATTTTACGGTCAATATGGTAATATTTACTTTATCTGGCAAGAATTGTTATTAAAATATATTAACATATTTGAGCCCTAATGTGAGATTTGCGAGGGCCAAGCCCTTCTTGATTTTTGTCTAGTTTGGGTTGATAGTGAATCAAATAATATAAAATGTGAATCGATATCAATATTATCGAGGTTTCATAGACCCCTAATATTTATACTACTGAGCTAAGAATGTATAATAAAGAATTTAGAAGAAATGAACCCAAATTTGTGTGGAGAGAGAGTGAGAAATAGTTTAGGGGAAACTATCTAAAAACCCCCGGGTGAGATTCGATGCTTGACCTCCCAGAATTGGCTTCAAGCCCGGCGAGACAATGAACTCACGTGATGTGCAGGTGCGTGTCGGGAAGACTGAGCAGGGCCGCCAATAGTCCCATGAAACTGTTGCAGGCGGCCGCCAGCTCATCCTGGTCGAGTAACAAGTCCCACAGCCTCTGAACCGTCGCCTCCACTTGTCCGGGGAGCTCTGCGACCACATTGGGGGCCACGGGGATGAGGGCGGACGCTGCCACGGCCCCCACGTCATCCACAGGGTCACTCAGTCCCTCCAGGATGTGGGGGAACGCCGCGGGAAGGAGCTGACGCACCAGATCCTGTCAGCAACAGTGACTCGCATTTACATCATTCTGCGGTCTAGGGGAAGGACTTCTGTCCGGGGTTCAATCCTCGGTCTCGGCACAGATTTATCTGATTACCAAACCCTTCCTTCACCTCTGACAAGACATCTTGTGAATGTGGGGAATGCCAGGCCTCCACCGTGGTTCGGATTCCACGTTAAACTGTAGGTCCTCCATTTCATCTCACAATCACCCTACCATTGCACATTAGCGTGAGTATAACCCGAACGGGTAGTAAGACGCGGTAATAATAATAATAATAATAATAAATCAATAAATGTTTATTTAAGATTTAAAAGAAAAATTACATAATTGACTTTTTGATACAATCCCGAAGTACCTAAAGGTACATCTTCAGATTTTGCAGTTAAATAAATATTTAAAAAATAGTAAAAAATTATAACAATGATTAAAAAACAAAAAGCTTTACACATGTCATAAAATTTCCTCTCAAAAATATTTACGTAGATGTTTTAAGCATACCTTGAAGAAATGCCTTGATCACTAGATGATGAGTCACTCTCACCATATCCACGTTGTATTCTTCAGGGGAAGCACTCACATTCACTGAACAACTCTCTTTACAGTGCCATGCTTTTTTGATATCCGACTTGGCTTTATGGGTGCTAAAACTAATCCCAGAGCAGTCCCCGAAATGAAAATACCTTGCACAACCGAAACATTTCACCGAGTGCCCGTCCTTAAATAATTTATTACAATTTTCACAGTTAGAGGTCATGATGCGCACAGGGGGATCAACACACATCCGGCGTCACCAGCAAAGAAGACGAGGGTGAATTTTAAGTGATGGTGTGCAAGTAGACAGTTTCTACTTCAAGTTCGAGCCCTGTTTTAATGGAGCCTTCGAGTTTTATTAGAGTTTAGTAATATAGGGAGATATTTTTTGTAGTAGGTTTGGTAATCAATCATAAACATAGATAAAAATATCTAGCAATGTTAATATTCCAGATTGTTACCTAAGTTTAATATAGTTTTCAAATTTAAAGCGAGTTTTTAATCTTTTAACCAGACAGTTATTTCTTTTTACTGTAAAAGCCATTTTGTCTGTTTTCATTCCACCTTTACTTTTCTTACTTCCAAATATAAAAGAATTAACCAGACAAAATGAAATAATGAATGACTCGGTTTGTTCAGATAGGCTATCTTAAAGCTCACTTGAACGTACTTGCGGCCGAGTTGTTTTACGTACCTCCCTGACGGCCAACAGGTACTTGAGTCCCAGGAGACCTCCGTGTCTCGCCTCCCACTCTCGCTGATTCAGCAACTGCACCAGCACCCTCAGTACTCCGTCCACACTCTCTCGACACATCAGGTGGAGCACCGAGCCTGGAAAGCGCAACACTCTTACTCTCTGTACAGTGACAGCAGTGTGAACTAGCCTACTCTCTGTACAGTGACAGCAGTGTGAACTAGCCTACTCTCTGTACAGCGACAGCAGTGTGAACTAGCCTACTCTCTGTACAGCGACAGCAGTGTGAACTAGCCTACTCTCTGTAATATGTCATGTTAATGTCCATGTTCGTAAGACAAGAGAGAATGTCATCTGTTACAAGCCCGCTCTATTTAATCTGCCAACACTAGTCTGTCCATACATCTCTTATATCAAGTCACGAGCAGGGACCAGCCATACCTTAACTATTAAATTACTATGTGCTTTGTTGTTCTAGTTGTGAAGTTTGAGGTGTACACTTTATTGGTAAGTGTTTAGGTCTTGCCCTTCTCTCCTACTTTCAACTTCTCTAGCTATATTTATTTATTAGTAAGGATGGAGGAATCGAGAGAAAGGTCCAGTGTTTTGGCGGTCTTTTAATAGCAAAAATCTGTTTGTCCGAAATACCGACGAATAAAACTTTCCTCCGGTAGGAACATAAAAGTTTAGTTCTATTCGCGTGGTGATATCAACAGTTGTTGAATATCTGTCATGAGCATAGCGGCATTAGATGACAAACTTTTTAAAAAGGTTGTCATTAAATTCCAGGACATTCTTTACAGTTATTCAACAATTGTTGATATCACAGTGTAATGAAAATATAGCTTTGTTTAGCAATATTTGATTTTTACAAAAAAAAAAGTTTTGCTATAAAAACACTGTTTTTTTTTCTCGCTACCCCTACATACCGAGTGCCTGGGCGCAAGTCTCCCTGACTGGGGCTACCACCTGGTCCGACACAAAGTCGCCAAAGCGATCCAAAGCGAGTACGCAGAGCAGTCTCAGGGCAATGTCTTCGAGCCACAGCTGGTGGAACTCGTCCATCTGGCAACATACACAGGGGGGTTAGTCAGCGTGTCCAGGGTTCAATCCCAGATCACTTTCCGGAGACATTTAATGAAAAACTTCCACTTTTTGAGACTGTACGTCTGGTCTCCTCTTAAAGGAAGTTGTGTTGTGCGTTCCACACTCCCTTCTGATGTGTTCTCATAGAATGAAACCTGTATTTAGGGATTGGGTGGTAACAATCTTCTTTGAGAGAAGGCTATTACCTCTTTTTACAGCGGCAGCAGTGTAAAAAGTGTGAACTGTGTTCCTCTTTGCCCAGTGACGGCAGTGTAAAGTGTGAACTGTGTTCTTCTCTGTCCAGTGACAGCAGTGTAAAGTGTGAACTGTGTTCCCCTCTGTCCAGTGACAGCAGTGTAAAGTGTGAACTGTGTTCCCCTCTGTCCAGTGACGGCAGTGTAAAGTGTGAACTGTGTTCCTCTCTGTCCAGTGACAACAGTGTAAAATAGGAACTGTGTTCCCGTTATATGTTCATGTCCACCTCACCTTTACTTTTTTCCTTCTATAACAAAATGTAGCTCAAAAAGTGAGAAGAGGTTTCCCTTAAAGAGATATATACGTACTATAGCTTACTTAAGAGATGTTATGGGCATGCAATGAAGATAGAGAAGTAGATAATACAAAGGAGAATCAAGGGAAACCAATAGAGAGATGGGAGTAGCAGGTAATAACAAGTGTGCGAGTGAGAGGAGAAGGACTGGTGGAAGGACAGAGGAAGATGGAGATATTATACTAAACTGACCTGACCACAAGTGGGAAACAGCTGATGATGATGATGACTTAATAATTAATCCAGTAACGGAACCTCATATGTTAACATACGTGCTAAGATTCGTAATATAGATTTGTTGAGTCATGGAGCTAGTTGGTATGGTTTCAAACTGACCTCAGTCTTTGGAATGTTGGCGGACTTGCCCGCTCCCGCCCCGTGCAGCCGTATCACCTCTCTGAGGGCTGTGGCCGCGCCGTGGCGCACTTCCCAGCTGAGGCTGAACAGATCCTGGCACAGCCTGTCGCAGAAACTCTCGAAGGGCCATTCCACCGCCTCGACACAAGACAAGACTCTCAGATTGTGTTCGACAGAGAACACAAGACAAGACTCTCAGATTGTGTTCGACAGAGAACACAAGACAAGACTAACTCAGATTGTGTTCGATAGAGAACATGGCTAAGATTTAAATCTACGTATTTACCCGACTCTAAAACATGTTAAATACAAGTTTTCTGGAAAAATAAACTAAATTTTAGTTACATAAAAATATTAATCCCACATAAGTATAAAATATTTCAACCTAAATCAGTTAGGATTGAAGATGTTAACATGTTTAGTTTGGGAGACTGTCCGGTCTGCTCACCTCACCCCAAGAGCCCGTACTGTCCGGGACACTGTCCCCGTATCCGGCCGATGTCCCCTCTACAAACGCCTTGCTGTCCTCAGTCTTGACTCTCTTCTTGTCCGGCTCCTCCGCTCCACCTGTCTCCTCCCCTGCTCCTCCGCCCTCTCGAGACCGCTGCTTCAGCACCGCCTGTCTCGCCTTGCGTCGAGCCCGGTTCATCTCCCGGGAGCTGAGCCCCCCTTCTTGCAGCACCACTTCGCTCACGGGTCTCTGTAACCGGGGACACCCGCATGCAGGGTCTATTACTCGTATTGGAGACCTGGCGGTCTAGGGGGTAAGGTGTCAAGACTTCTATGCTGGCGGCCGGGGTTCAATCCTCGGTCCCGGCACAGATTTATCTGATTACCAAACCCTTCCTTCACCTCTGACAAGAAATCTTGTGAATGTGGGAAATGCCAGGCCTCCACCGTGGTTCGGATTCCACGTTAAACTGTAGGTCCTCCATTTCATCTCACAATCACCCTACCATTACACATTAGTGTAAGTGCGTATAACCCGAACGGGTAGTAAGACGCGGTGCTAATAATAATATTACTCGTATTGTACTGTCCAGCCTCACACATGGTACGAGAAGGTGTTCTACATGAAGGATAAGAGGTCTTGAATAGCCCACGAGGTAAAACTTGACNAGTTAAGAGAGTAGCCTCGGAAACATCAACCTTGTTAGCGGCCCGGATGTTGGTTGTTTGTTAAACCGCCGTGAGCATTTATTTGTTAATTTGAAATTCATACCATAGCGTCTCATTTCCATGTTTATTTGAAATGCCATCTTTTCGACACGGTCATCCCTCACTAGGGGATCTGCCACCAGATAGCAATGACCTACCGAATTACCAGGGAAATTACAATGAAGATTGGAAACCCTTTCTTTTTTTCCTCGCACCCACCCACGGTCCAGCATGATTACAGCATGCCCCAACATACACCTCTCTAAGAATCTGACGATTTTTCCACTAAAAATGTTAAACTGAGCAGATAAGAATATATAGTTTTTGGAGAAAAAAAAAATCACACTATATTCGGGTCAATGCGGTACTTGTGATCTAATAATTAAATATTAGAAAATAGGGCTAGCTCATGCACATACTTAATTATTATTTATTATGCATCTGACACTCCCACCTAATTCTAGCATAAACCAAACAATCAAGCTTTGTCTGAATGCATATTTCTGAGGTGATTAATATATATATATATATATATATATATATATCTAACTTACCCTGGCCGACTCAACAGATCTGCTCCGCTGGAACTCGGGGGCTATCGCAAAGTCCTCGGCTTCAAATATGTCCGACATGTCATCCAAACCAATCCTAGCGGCCGTGTCCAGCCCAAGGCGGGCGTTGAGCTGTTGGCGTTGCCGTGCCATCTTCTCCCGTATGTCTACACCTGAGAAAGTGAGCAACGCCAGGGAATATATAGCCTCCAGTCTTACCTTGACTGATTACACTATGGTCCTATCTTATAAACTACACCATAGTGTACAGTTTAATTTGCCAGGACTCGCATCAATGGCAACGCAGACTAAGTGTCAGGCTCGTCTAATCTGATATGCCTACTACATGAAGGTAATGGTTGGAATCTTGGTCACAAATAAAAAAGGGAATTTTAGCTTTAGTGGTTTACCACAGTACCTCCACACAAATGTGGGTATATTTTACCTCAATTCTACCTTGCTCATCCCCCACCATTAGCGTATCTATATATTTAACACAGCGTCTTACTACCCATTCAGAATGTATGCCTATGTTTTAATTACTCTAATGTGATAGGGATGAGGGAAGTTGAATTTAGAGGAAATGTTCCCGCATTTGTATGGGGAAAGAGAGTGCAGAAACATTTAGGAAAAATTGCCTGCAGTTCACCCGACTGGGATTGAACCACGGTCTCCCCGTCATCAGCAGTCTAGTTTATCGAGAGGGTGATGCCTTTGACCATGCGGTCACCGAAGCGAGCAATATAAGCCCCCTTCATCGGCCACATGGTATAGCGTGTTCTGTCTCTCTCTCTCTATTTATCTATATCTATCTATGAAAATGTGGTACACTTCTTCTAAATTCAACCTTACTCAATTAGCATAATTATAACACAGACTTACAATCTGAATGGGTAGTAAGAAGCAGTGCTAATAAATGTATACAGATGTGTTATATCCCAAATATGTAAAATGCTCCATTTCAATCAAATATTCTGGAAAACAAGACTCAATGGAACCATCTTCTTTATTAAAAATAATTGTTTTAGCCTTTGTGGGGGGGGG